>JAEQBH010005018.1:0-148408 GCA_016808115.1 Tetrastigma voinierianum | reverse complement strand
AGTTAGCTATCAAGGGGAGGAAGCTTAAGTGATTATAAACCCATAAGGCGGTCAAGTCAATTTAGCGATGTGGAACTCAGAATGAGTCATAACAATCCATCACTTTTTGAAATTGACGTCGCGATGATTATTGACTTTCTTGGACGTGGGTGATAGTCATACAATTATGTGGTGAGTTTTTCGTGCCACAGCGGGTAATAACGCCCACCTTTTAAATTTCGGGACGGTCGTTTCGAGGAATGAGCCGGCGATATCATTTTCTATTTACTAGGGTAGAACTTATCCTTAAAAGTTAATTGTCAAGATGAGGGAGTCTGAGTGGTTATAAATCCACAAGGCGGCCACTAGGCTACCACGGGTAGCGGTAGCCATGATCCCAGGACCCGAGGTCATTAGAGGGATGAATTTATACAATATCGTTATTCCTGACCCAGCTCAAGGAGAACTCGCTCTTAAAATCCAGTTGTCATGAGGAGGGAACCCAAGTGGTGGTTATAAATCCACAAGGCAGCCAAACCGTAACTTAGCGAATGGGGCCTTGAAGCCCCAGTCATCAATCCAGTGTTTTTCGGCATCGACGTCAAGGCGGTAGGTGACTCTGCGGACCCATGGGCAGCCCTTTGACTCCGTGGTGAAACAAATGCGCGGGTAGCGAGCGTCGTAATTAGAGCAGGTCGTCTTCGAGGAATGAACCGGATTTGATATCATTGTTACAATAAGCTCGGATAGACTCTGCTCTTAAAAATTAGTTATCAAGGGAAGAGAGCCTAAATGGTTATAAACCCATTAGACAGTCAAGTCGAAACTTAGTAATATGGGACTGAAGCCTGGGGCTGAAATCTACCACCACCGGCGGCCATAAGTTAGAACTGTTTGAATTCTGATGGTTGATGGAAATGGCACTTTCCCCCGACTTGCTATAAGTTCCCTCAGATTGAATACATCTGTACTAGCAAGCATATCCCAGTGCTCTGCTTTCAGGTATCACTTTTTTCTTGTGCACCCACCCTGAAAAATGCTTATTTTGTCGAGTTTTAGACCAAAATATTTTATTTGAAAAAAAAAATTATAAAATTAGTTTGGAAATCAAATTAATAACCAAAGTAGTACGTAATATCACAGTCATGAACAGCAACAATTGTAATTATTAAATTACCAAATACCGTTATCAATTGGAATTAAAATTATCAAATGTCATTTGTCATGTGATGAATTAGGCTTATGTCTTTCACAAATGGGGGGAGAAATGGGGAGAAAGAAGATGGAGGAGCGAATAAAAAGGCTGAATATTATTATGCAGAGCAGGTGGCGATTGAATCGAATTCATCCGTAGTCGTGATTCTGACATTGAATACGAGAAGGAAATAACTGGCTGTCGGGAGCAACAGCAATTTATTCAGCAGTGAATTGGGCGTTAGTTTGATTGAAAAACTAAATTCGTCATTTTTTTTTCTCACAAACACTATTTCGATCTAAAACTCTATTTTGTTTCTCAATCGTCTGCAAGAATGATCCATTAATTTCAATAGCTGAATGTTTCTACTCTAAGATTGTGTTTGTTTTTTGGCTTTTTGTTGGAAGCTAAATAATTTTCAACATTTAAATTTTTTTAAATTTTCAATGATTTATTACTGAAATTTTTAAACTTTTTGTTGAATAGAAATAGTCAAAGTTGGCGGTTTTTTTTTAATACTAAATAGAACTTTTGTTCAATGGTGTCTCTGTAGATTAATATGATTAAGTATTTAGTCGTTTATTTTTTCTAAAAAAAATCAACTTTTTAATTTTTATCCAAATTTTGAAACAGAAAATTGTTAAATATAAAATTAAAATATATATGTTTTATTGAATTATCATAAAATGGATTATGAGAGTTTCATCATAAAAAATATGATTTTCTTATATTATAATATATAGTTTTTTCTAAATTGAAAACAAGTTAAAGAAAAGCATTAAAAAAGAGTCAAAAGTTAAATATTTTGTTTTTTTCTATTCACTAAAAAGTTTAAAAAATTCATCAATAAGTTATAAAAAAAGTTAAAAAAACAAACAGATTAAATACTCAAAGTTATTTAGCTTTCAATAAAAGACAAAAACCACAAAAATATTCGGTTTTTTGCTTCTTTTTTTTTTATACTTTTTTTAATGTTTTTTCTATTAAGAAAACAAAACTATATATTACAACATTAGAAAATTACTTTTTTTTTTATGATCTAATTGAACTCTTTTTCATGCTAATTAAATAAAAACATATATATTTTTAAATTTTTATTTAAAAATTTAGAAAAAAAATAAATGAGTAAAAGTTTTATTTAGCATTAATTAAAAAAAAAACAAAAAAAAAAAAAGGACCACCTAAATTAGTAATTTACATAAAAGTAACAAGGTTTTCTCCCTTTTACAACATCAATTTCTAGATGAGCATTTGATTGATCTTTTTCGTCTCATTCTCACCTTTGTCAACCCTGTGATATAAATGAAAGGAACAAATATTGGAAAAATCTGTTAGCTTTACTAGAAAATTATATCTGTTGAATTCAAGCCTGACAAAAGATGCTGGAAATAATTAAATTGCTGCTTCTTTTTTTCCGGAGTTTTGCCCCATAATAATGCTTTGAAAAAAAAAAAAACCAATTTATTATAAATTTGAAAAAAAAAAATTCAAATTAGTCTTAAAAGTATGTCCTTTATTTATGATTTAAACTGAGAAAATCGTGATCGTAATGTGATTTTAAACACAAAAAATTTAAAACCGTAGTTATTAACCATGGTTTTGATGAGGATATACTAATTTGAACATTATTTTGAAACATGCGTTAATTTTGATTTTTTTTTTTTAAATTATTTTGGGACAAAGCTCTTTTTTCTGTAAACGTGTCATCAAATACTAATCGATTTGTCCACACGTGTGACTCAATTGATAGAGCATTTAAAGTTTAAAAAGATAAAATATTCAAAGAATGAAAAGGTCCTAAATTCGAGTTTCGATAAGAATAGTAAATAGTTTACTACATTGTAACTTTTTAAAATGGTTCTCTAAGGCTTTTAATACAGGCTTTTTAAAAGTGCACTTTAAGAGGGGTAGGGGAAGGGAGGGTAAGTGACTTGAGGTTTGGATTAAAAACCTGAATATTAATGAAAATAAGTTTACCCAATCTCCCTCTATTTTTTTTTCCTACTTTTTTAGAGAGATGATTCTTAACACAAGAAGCATAGAACATCTTAGCATTATTGTATTTAAAAACTTTAGCAAAAAATACAAAAACACATCTTGCATAATGATAAGAAAATGATCACCTAATCCCTTTTTTTTTTTTTTTTGGGAGACATATATTGGGATAATCCTTGAAAACCTACCAACTGATTCTGATTTTGCTTTTAACTAAACCTACACTATTAAGAAAAAAAAACTTCAATAATAGTTTATTGTGAAAGCCTGTCATTAATGACTGACTCTTCAACAACATTCAATCCTTAAGGGATGAGAAGTCCTACAAATCATATTGGGCAAATAGGAAGCATAAAACATAGGATTTTCCCTCATTTTTAAGGGTTGTTTTAAAAATAATTATATAAACATATAAAATTATTTTAAAATAATATTAAAAGTGAAACTTAAATATTTCAAATTTCTAAACAGACTTTTATTTTATAAAATAGCAAAAAATGGTTTTCAAAACCTATAAAATTGTATTTAAAATTAAGAATACCCAAGAAGGTAGCAATAGTTCCAACATTTTACATCTTATCATATTTATATCAAATGATTTATTGTTATCAACTTTCTTCATTTAACCATTTGCATATGTAACATTATTTACACATTGGGGAGTGTCATTCAAATCCAACTTATTTTGGCCTGCACTAGCTGTACTGCGGGTCAATATGTGTCGTGTCATTTTGGTCCGTGTTCTAATCAAGCCATTTGGCATTTTGATCGGGTCAATGTTTGGTTAGTCCGACCCAATCCTATGCTTAATGCGGGTCACAGTTGAAATAGTAAAATTATTAAAAATTAATTTTACAATTTTTTAAACATTTTATAAAAATAAAATTTTCTTTAAAAAATATTTATAAAATAAAAATTTTGTTAAAATACTTATAATTTTATGTTGTTAAAGACTATAAAATAAGTATTTTAATATTATTTTTTTATAATTTTATTTACGGTTTAATTTAAAAAATGAAATCGTAGCTTCAATTCAAAAAATAAAGTCGCAGATTTTAATTGCACTTTGATAACTGTTTTAAGATGAAGAAGGATATATTCAGTGATAATTTCAAGCGAGACAAAAAATTGGTTTTTAGTCGATATATCGTCAATCGGTTCATTTGACGTCGAAGAAAAAGCGAAAAGAAAAATCGATGGAAATCGCCGATTTTTGCGAAAAATCAGAAAATGCCGATTTTCCACGAAAAAATCGTATTTGTAAATAAACGCGTCTTTATCTTTGGAATTTTTGAAAAAAATATCGGTAAAATAATTATAAATATATCGGTAATAAGTATTTTATTTCGAAAAAGTGCATAATCACGTAAAATCATCACAATCTCTTCTATTTCGTTCGTATCACATCCATTTCCAGTTTAAGCTCTCCGAATTATTTTTTATTTTGTGATTTATACCGATATTTTGAAAATCTTTATTATAAATATTATCTTCGTAGTCGGATAAGCTGTCAAATAATGTAATGGGCGCGTCGATCTTAATTTGGTTTTAAATTATTATTGTAATGTAATTTAACGATAAATTATAATGAATATTGTTTTGATTAATTGTATATTACTGACATTTATGTCTTTTTATAATTCGATAAAGTATTTTAAATGAATTTTTAAAGTATTTTTATTAATTTTTCTTTCTTGAATATTTTGTCCAAAAATGTCATGGAAATATTCTACGATATATCAGTAAAATCTGATGTGATATCGGTAATTGCGATATTTTGTTCATTGTTCAAAAGTGACTTAAAATCAATATTTTTGTGAATAAAAATACCATTTTAACCCCAAACTCAATGAATCAGAACAAAGGGGCATGGTCAATATCCTGATGCAAGATAATATGGGCATTGCGTAGCCCAGAAAAGTGAATAGAAGGTTGTAACAAGGTTTGAAAAATCGGAAATATCGGCCGATATTTCGTGTATCGGCGCTTATCTACGACCACGATATTCCTTAGATTGTCGGTCGTATTTGACCTTCGCCCAGTTTTGATATCGGGTTTTACCGATTTTTAGATGTTCACGAAATGCTCGATTCGGCACGATCGTGGTCGGTCTTATTCGCTCTTTGTTCGCCGTCATTCACTATTCGTGCATTTAATACGTAAAATGGAGAATTTGTTGTTGAGGGGGTTAGAGCCTGCCCAAAGTGCGGGGTTCCAAACCTCTATGATTTAAGAAGCTGAGGATGTCGCTTGTAATATATTCTGAAAATTTTGATATATTGTCTTTACAATTTATGAATATATTTTTTAATAAGTTTATGAATATTTTTAATCATTTATAATAGCTAAATACAAATACAAAATATATAAAAACATTGTATTAATTCTATGTTGTTATTACAATTTCCAAATTTAAAAAAAACTATTGAATAAAATATTTTGTATAAATCATATAAAAATAATTTATTTCTTAATTAAATATATTTTAATAAATCATTTAAATTTTATAAACAAATATAAATATAGGAAAAGAATGTAAAAAATCAAATCTAATTGATATTATCATTCTCTATGCTTTTAAATAATTTTAATAAGTAACTTAAATATATTCTTAATTTTTAAATAATTTTTAATTATCGATATTTATGTAAGCTATCACGTCGATATATCTAGATATATCAGAATATGTCAAATGATCAGTAGATATATCGGAAGTAATAGATATTTTAAATCACTTGGTTGTAATTGTTCTTAATTGGTCACTTATACGAATAAAAAAATTTAATATTTTAAAAATAGATATATTTTTATAATCATTTTCATAAATAGTAATTAAAATATGTTTTATAAGAATGTGTTGGAAGAAAAATTTTAAAAACAATAAATAAGAAACATCATCTTTTAGGAATTGAAAATAAAACTTTGTTGAAAATGTACTTTTTGAAATAATTTAAACAATATTATTTGATTTTTATATAAAACAAAATTTTGTTTGATTTTTGACATATTTGTATGTTTTTTAATTTATGTTTTGAATTAATAATTTAAATTTTTTGGTCCAAATTGTGCCGCCCCTTAAAATTTAAGCTCGATCTACTAAAATGGACTTAACCCATTGGGCCAAACCCATATTCTCAACTATAATTCAAAATACTATGTATTAATATTTATATGATATAATTATTTATTTTCGCTTTCTTTATTTAAACAAATGTTATCTATAAGTCTATGACATTATTTTCACTTAGGGAGTGTCATTCAAAAATACTATGTTCATCAATGAAATTTTATAACTATTTATAAAGATTAATTTATTAAAAAATAAAAACATTTTAAATTTGCAAAATTGCAGTCTCTATTTTAACTTAAGAATAACTCATTTTTAAATGAATATTTTTAATATTTGGATTATTTATACATGTTTTAAACGAAAATATTATTTTCAAGAATACTCATTTTTTGTTCATACAAAATGTTTATTATTAAAAAAGTATATATAAAAGAGAGTGATAACTGTCAACATTTATTTGAATGCATTAAGTCAAAATGTCGTTTATTACATCTTGTCGATAGTGCCGAGTTTGAGTTTTGAAAATGTAATTATGTTTAATTAAGTTTTTATCGTCTTTATGATCGGCAAAGTAGATGTTTTAAAATGTGAGCGGATCTAAATTGATTGGACAATCAATCAGTAGTAAGCCGAGATTAAATTCTATTGCAAAATGGTTTTGATAAATGGATCAAAGTAGAATGAATCGTGGTCAAACAAGGATAGGCAAGCCCAGGTTAAACAAACCCAAATTGGTTAACTCACATAAACTTTTTTTTTTTTTTTAAAAAAATTAAAAAAGCAGTCGTTTTCTTTAGGGGAAGTGCAATAAAACTCACAATTTGTGTTGTCGTTTCTTGATTATTTTAAATATTATAGTATATGTCTTATTAAATAAGTATATATGTATATAAATAAGTTTATTTCATTTTTAATATGTTTTTCGTATTTAAACGTTATACATATTTTTAAAAAAAATTATTTATATACAAGTAATAAATAATATATTAAATATTATTAATTATATATTTTAAAATTTAAATAAAATATAAATAATATATTTATTCATCCAGCCGTGTCAGCGGTTTTGATCGTAAGTCATCGATTAGCAATAAGTCGATAAACTTTTGGTTGTCATTCGATTTTTAAAATATTATTTCCGACTCATATAATTAGTTTAATTGTGATATGGATTAAATATGTCTTCGGTGTATGCATCGGGCTACTCGGGATTCCTCATTGTCCAACAAAAAAAATATTGAGAAAAAAAATATTGAGAGAGCCTGAGAGATTGAGGGGCACATGTGTCGGTGTGTGCGTGTGGGGAATAGGCATTGAAAAGGCGGCCTTTTGAAAACGATTTTCAAACTAGCCGTTATGATCTAAGAAGTATACCCTCTCTCAATACCTGGCAACGCTCTCTTCTACTATCAGCTCGCAAGAATCTGTAAAGAACAACGAAAAGTGATCTCCTTTGAACAAATTCATTTCAGTGACCTTTCTTCCGTCTTCAAGATTTGGAAAAATGTTCACCGAAGGTTTGGATCAAACAGCAATAGACTGGATCAAGCAGGTAATAAAGTCCTTAACCTTCTAGGTTTTTAAATTCTTTGATCTTTTTTCTCATTTTCCTTTTGGGTTCATTTGAATGTGATCTTTGGCCTGCATTTTCTAGTTTTTGCTTGTTCATCTGATGGGGGCTTCGTGGAAGACGCCCTTTTCTTCATTTGTTCCCCTGCTTATATCAGTTTCCAGTTTTCTTGGGGTCCGTTTTATTTCATTGAAAGCCCCAATAACTTGAATCATCCCAACAAAAACCTGCAGGGATCGGATCTGGAACAACAGCATGTTCGATTTCCTTTGACGGAAAAGCTTGATTCTGATGCATTTCCAAAATCTCCTCTTTCCTATAATATCAATGGTTATGCGTCTCACCATGTTTTGCCTCAACCCAAATTCCGTTCTGGTTTACTGGGACTCGCACAGTGAGTCTTGGTATGGACGACCACACGGAGGATGAGGAGGATAAGGGAGGAGAAAATGGCTGACTCAGATGATACAGATAGAATTACTCAGAGGCATCTGAAGAAGAAGAATTCGGAATGGAAAAGCCATTTGCGCCTTTATATGATGAAGAACTATTTCATTCACAATCCAGGAGAAACTCGAACCCCAGTGCACTCAACAGATCAAATCACCGTATTGTTTCTTCTATAAATAGAGGAGTGTCAAAGGAGCATCTCAGAATCGAAGTTCCAGAAGATTGCAAAAGATTTGCTCATGGGGTATTTGGTACCAAGGAAGGTGTTCGACCAAATTCAGCCCCACATCGCTGCAGTTAAATGGATGAACAAGTTCAGCTGTGCCGTGCTCATGTAAGAATTGTTGTTTCTCTGCTCTTAGTTGTAAAATTAGTGAGAGACAATGGACTGTTTTGTAGAGTTTCTAGATATCAGAGTAGTTGTTTCCATGTCCCTTTTTTCCCCTTCTTAAGGTTTTGCTCATTTTTGATAATTGCAGAATTCCTGCAATGGCAGTATGGTCAAGGATCTAGACGATTTAGGAACTCCCAGTGCCCCTCCATTTATGGATATAGCAAGAGAAAGATGTTTAGCATTGAGAAAGTATAAAGGGGAAAGGTTTCTAGATTTACTTCAGAGATTGAGCAGAGAGGCAATGAGGCATGCACACCTGAAGAATCAGACGGTTCTTGCCAGATAAAAGAAGGTTTATCAGATGGAAGAACACAATCCCCAAAAACCAGTGAACTTGGTGAAAGGTATTATAAATCCTATCTTCATTTGTCATCTTTGCAGAAAAACAAGTGTCTTTTCTTAGTTTCCTCAAGGTTTCTGGAATTCCTCAACATTCTTTCATGTAGGGAAAACAAAAGCATGCCTTGGGAGACAGAATCACAGATTCCTCCAGCCAACTCGTTAGATCATTCACCCTATTATAACACCAGGTGTGATGTCTGTCAAACTCCATCTGAGAATGGTCAGATGACTCAGATGTTTGTTGGCTTATTGTTTAATTGGCTGAATTTGGTTCCACTACCTGAAATATGAATATTTTCTCCTCTTTTGGCTTCTCAGATGATTATTGCAGCGAGCAAAATGCCTGGCAAACTCTAATAGCTTATGATGCATGCATTCGACTATGCCTACATGCATGGGCAAGGGGCTGCACAGAGGCACCAGCGTTTCTACATGATGAGTGCCTGGTTCTTTGGAAGGCCTTCGGGTATGCTACCTTCTGCTCATACAGTTAAAAATTTTAGACATACTATTGGAGAGTGAACTTTTTAGTCAATTTCAAAGTGAATTCACAAGTTCAATGGGAATCCTCAATTTTCTTATTTTTCAGTCTGCAGAAATTCCTATTGCAACCCAGAGGCACACAACCAATAGATGGGGGGGCTAAGACTGTGGAACAAACATGTTCTTTGAAGGCAAAGAAGGTAGTTGGAAAGATAAGAGTGGAAGGTAAAGTCTTAATGTTGTGACTAAACTGCATTTAAAGATTAGCTTATCGAAGATACTTTCATCTATCTGGAAGGGGATGGGCTGGGAGCCAGTCTAGTTCCAATAAGTATAAGAAACTATTACTATGAATCTCATTAGTTTCCTTATATCCAGTTATCAGTTTCCTTTGCAATAATGTTGTAATTATGAAAATAGTAATTTATTTTTCAATGACCCAAATTGAAATCTTATAAAATATAATAGTTAGAATTTTGACAATAAACACAGAGCATTCTTACTTCCTTCACATACTCAAGTGCAAGGACCTATTTGTGTTTATCATTTGAAAGGCACTAATTATGGTTATGTGATTTGACTTTGGTGATATAATTGTTGGATTATGGCAGTAAAGAAACTTCGAATCATACCAAGGCGGAAGCTTAAAATTACATATACAGCGAGGTGCATTTTATGTGCAAGTACTAAGGGGCAAGTATGTCAGACATGTTTACATCCATTGTGAAAACTGGCATCAATTCTCTTATACTAACCTCACCCTCAGTGACATCAGAAGGTTTGTGTTCCTATTCAGAAAAAGATTTTGTGTTTAATTTCAGATATATACATAGCAATTGGTCCATTTTCAGGTGCAATTCCATCACAACCATTTAGGATAGGATATCTAAGTTAAAGATCATCCTCCTTAGAAGTTTGTAACAATTTAACAAGTAGCTCTCTTTTTAAATTTATTCATGTTGAGAATTCTTTTGAGCATTATGACTAAATGTCTTCTCTATTCATATTTTCAGAGAAATTATCATGTTTTCCACCTTAAGAGTTCTGCAGAAGACGGCTGAAATGGGCCAGGTCTGTTGCTACCTGATGCCTGTAATCTTGTAAGTTGTTAATTTCTCTTGAATCTGGCTGAGTAGACTATGATTAGGCTGCCATATCATGCGAGTGGTAAAAATAACTATTTACATGTCGAGCTTGCCTGCAGTGGGTGTAAAGATTAAACCATAACAAAAAATAATTAATAGCAAAAATCTTAAGCATGAGGATCTTTTCAGGAGAAGAATTATAGATTAGATGATCAGAACATGTAATTATGTTGTTATTTGATTGAAGGGATGACTTGACTGTGCCTATAAAGTGGTGATTCATCTAACATATTTGTAGTGCATCTCTGTTTGACGATATCCTTTATGCTGCCATGTGGTCTACAACAGGTAGACCACAAATCAGCCCATTCAACTTGAGTAAAATTCTTCAACTTCAAGAGATGATGTTGTTAAGAAAACGGTGAGCTACTTCTTACATGTGTATGTAATTTCAGTTTCCCAGAGAGTCACGGAGATGCTTTTCTGTTAGAAGTCCAGGATGCAAAAAAATCTGTCCAAGGACGATGTACAATTCCAATTTCATCCTTGTCAGATAATCCCGTAAGTTTTTTCCCTATCTCTTTTAATAGCAAATCTTCTTAATGTGACCTTCGTTCCACCTTATTTGGTGTTCGATGTGATTGTTAAAACTATGCAGAGTGACAGAATTAGGTGGTGGCCCATTTATCATGATGATCATGAATGTGTTGGGAAGGTGCAGCTTTCAATTGGTAGTATAATTACATTTGATGAGACTCACCACATAAAGGTTTGATCTCTTTGAACTCAGTTTATCTCAATAAAGCTTCATATCTCAACTCTTTGAAGTTTGTTTTCTTCTATTTTGCTGAGAACACATCCCAACCAGATAAAGTTAAGCACAGTTAGATCTTCCAAGTTGATTTGTTGAGTTTCAAGCCACAAATTTACTAAAATTGTTTGAAAAATATACAATTGTTTTATTGATGTATATTTGCAAAGGAACATACATGATATTTTATGATTGTTTATCTTATCAAAAGTATTTTATGATTGTTTATGAGAATGTATGAGTAGTAGTTCAACTGATAGTACTTGTTGTAGAATTGCATTTGTGAAATGAGGAAAGAAAAGAATACTTTTCTTTATTGAATGAGTGAGTTTAGTACATAGTATAGAGACATCTATATATATACAAAATAATGGAACAAAGAAGAAACAAGGAGGATAATGTCTGAAAAAGGTCCTCCCGAGCCCGGCATATAGGTCCGCCGCGCATTAAACTTGTTACATATGTATTTAATCGGAGAGGGTCCATCGAAGAGGTCTTCCAGAGAGGGCCTCGGAGAGGGTCCATCGAAGAGGGTCCCGAAGGAGAGGGAGCCCTATGAGGAGAAGGTTCCTTTGGAGAAGATTCGGCGGAAGATATGAAGAAGAAGATCCGAAGGAAGATCATTCGGAGAAGGTGGCTCACTCCCAGAAACCAGCCATGAAAAACACGATAAAATAGTAGAAAGAAAATAATATTTTTCTTTATTGAATGAGTGGGTTTATTACACAGTATAGAGACACCTATATATATAGATATACAAAATAATGGAACAAAAAGGAAACAAAATAAAGTGTAAAAGGAAGGAGGATAATATACAAAAAAAAGTAGGAGATAATATACCGTGTGAAATTAGAGAAGAAAATAATATTTTTCTTTATTGAATGAGTGGGTTTATTACACAGTATAGAGACACCTATATATATACAAAATAATGGAACAAAAAGGAAACAAAATAAAGTATAAAAGGAAGGAGGATAATATACAAAAAAAAGTAGGAGATAAACCAAAGAATATCTAGGGAATAATCTTTTATTCTTAACAGAATCAATAGTGGATTAGAAAAATCTGAATCTCAAATTCTTATACTGTATTGCTGCACTAATTATTATAGTATATAGATATCTATAGTAGTTCTTATAGTGCCATCTTTAATGAGATAAGATTCATATATACGTGGGCATGCTACATATTGGACTCATAGAAATTTCAGGAAAATTAGCAATCCATAATTAGTTTGATTTTCAAGGTATATATCTATGTACACACACATTTCCAACTATTGATTAACAAATCCAATGTGAAATAATTCCTGCTCAGGGTTTTATCCATGTATACCTTGTGCATTTGTGCGTGTTCATCAAGAGAAGATATCTCTCTATTTGCATTTTCTGATGGGCTGTTGTTGAAACTCTTGCTTATGGTTCTTCTTGGAGCGCTATGCGTCTTATGACTTATTTTCATTCGAAACTTGTGGTTGCATGGACCTTGGAAGTGGTTGTTACTTAGAATTTTCTGACTATTATGGAGTTTCAGATTCATATACAAAGCTGAGGTAGTTAACATTACACCACAAGTCATTATGATGTGTAAAATTCCTTTATGTTCCCCTCGCATTATTCCAACCAAATTGTGCTTTGTAGATATCTTTCATACGTCATGAATGTGGTCCTCCTACAAAGTTGCTTGAGAACTTGTACATGAGTTGCTGGTACCCATTATAAAGGCTAGGAGTGAGAAAAGTTTAACTAGACAAGAGGTAAGCTTCTTAGTACCCATTTCACATCACTTATCTCTACAATTCTCTTAAATGGTTTTCTTATCATTATCATAAAACAGTATAGGAGGGAAAACCACTCCAAAACATGCCATTTTTATGTCAATTACCTTTAGACTCATCAGAATGGAGAGCTTATGATTTTTATGGATTGGCCAGATCTTCGATCAAATGGATATAGACCTGAGCACTAAATCAAATTCCTTGAACCCGAAGACATTAGTTTGAAATACAATGTCAAGACATACATAACAGACCAAAGACATCTCTGGTATTTGTTTTCTCAATGTTTTGGGGTACAAACTAGGACCTGACAGTGTCTGGAAAAAGCCTGAATAATATTTTGCTGTTCTTTTACTTCTTGAAAATTAAAAATAATTTTTTTTTAAAGGTTTGGGGGGTACAAACAGCCTGACAGTGTCTAGAAAAGCACAAAGCAATATTTTTGCTGATTTCTTTTACTTCTTGAAAATTAAAAATATTTTTTTTCTAAAATAACTTTAAGTTAGGGGTGGAAATTCACGTAAATAGGTCACACTCGTATCATGTCAAAGCCCAAGGTGTTGGTAGTTCATGTTGTGTTGTGTCAAACTAAGATATTCTACTATATAGCTTCTTTTTTTTTTCTTTTTTTGATAAGATTCTACTATATAACACAACACAATAATCTGATGTTAAAAACAAAACCCAAATATTAATAGTGGAACCCATTTAATAATCAGGTCACCATTACTTGATAATTAAGTTAGGTTTGTACATAACATATTGATATCTCAATCAAAGATATTTATAACTCAAAAGCTGATTTATTTATTTGGCTCGTCTAAAATGAGTCATACATGAGTTAAATGGTTTTAAAGGTATAATTAAATAATAGCAATTATTAGATGGGTCAATCTAGGTCAACCACGAAAATATCTATTTATTAAACAGGTTATGCAGCTCAATATGATTTTGACCCAAACTCATTTTACATTCAAATCAAACTCAAAAGAGATTTGTGATGTGTTGGTGAATCGCATTAAACTTTGCCACCCCGCTCAAATAGTCATGCTACTTGAGGTCATTTGGTGGATTCTTATTGATTTTTTAGAATTTTCTCTTCTAGGAAGTGTTTTCTCTAACATTGCTTTGGTTCTTAGAAAATGATACAGGGCTAACCTTGGTGTAATTTAGTAAATTTCTTACTATTTTTTTTTTAAATTTTCCATTGTATGAAGTTTTTTCTGCAACATTACTTTGGTTGTCAAGAAGTTAACATTCTCACCTAAATGGGTGAGTGAGAAATTGAATCCTAAGACCTCCAATTAAATTGAATTTTGATGCCATGTTTTTTTTTTCTTTTTTCTTTTTTCTTTCTTCTTTTTTTTTTTTTTTTTTTTGATAGGAGTCTTTCTTTTTTTTTAAATCCAAAGTATTTGGTTTTGAATTTTGATGCCATGTAGGACAACTAGTTTTCCTAAGTGCTTAAGTTGGTAGGATTTTACCCACAATGTATATCGTGAGGCAAGGCACAAATTGGTTGCTTTAGGAAAGCACAAGCATAATAAAAAGCTAAAAGCAATCAAATAAGGAGATAGATAAAATGCAATTTTTTTAGGCCATGTCTTATTTTCTATTAGTAATATCCTTATCTTGACATGAGCAAGAGAGATAAAAAGATCATTTGATAAAATTGCTTTCCTTCTATGGTGGTTTTTTGCAAATAGAACTTATGTTGCATCCAAATTATTCCAAAGGTGAGTCCAACCTTACGCCACTAGGGGATCCAAAACCAATTTTTCAAACTGAATACTGTTGTATCACAGCAATGTTAAGAAGTGCTGCCCCTTTCTAACACTTAACTAAGAACATGTAGGCCAAATAATACTTACACAACCAAACTTTACAATGTTCACAAAAATGAAAACTAAGGCTGTTAGGCTTCACAAACACATCTTTGGGCTTGGACCCACTTGTTTATAGTTCTGATCGTACTTTCAATAGGTGATTTTTTTTTGGATTGGTTAGGTAACCCTTAAGGGTTCCCTTGTATACTACTCCCTATGTACTTTGGGGCATTTCTAAGCTTCTTTCTTTTAATATATTCTTCTTCTTGTTGATAAAAAAAAAAAAGCGCTTTACAAACACATACACAAATCTGTGGTAGCAACTATGATAATTTCTGGATCAGGGCCTCTCAATTGGCTCCATACACTCCAAGAACTTTATTCCAAGTTAGGCATTGGATGAACCAGAGTTGTTGATCGACATTACCTTTGAAGAAACCATCTTTAGGCATATATGAAAATGAAGCATTTGAGGATCTTGAAAATGGCCTCTTTTTTTCCTTGAATGTATCTTTTTATTTTCTTCTAGCTCTATGATATCTCATTTGTTCTTTTTGTTATATATTATGTTATTTCTGTTCCTTATGGAACTAGTTTTTTCCTAACATAATGTCTCTCCCTTTTGAAATTAATTTTGATATACAATGCCTGAAGTACAGTTAAAAATTTTATTCCTTTGCCATCTTTCAGCTTGGATTAGCATGTACATGAGAAGAGTCAATTTCATTGTTTAATTTTATAGATGGAGGGGGGTCTCCTTGACAGAGGGTGATTTTGTGTAGCTTCTCTTTTAAGGCCTTTCTTCAACAAATTTGACTGCTAATGTGTTTCTTTGTTTTATTTTTGTGCTATTGCCTTATATATACCTCTCTTCACCTATCATTGAAAAAAAAATCTTCTCTTCCAGAAAAGTATATTATTAGACTGTGAAACACAAGTTGAAAGTCTACTGGCAAATGTTTTGAGAACTACAAATCATTAGATGAAAGCTCTCCAGCTGGTCTAGCAGGGTGTTTGATCCAACACCAGAGTCTGCTGCCCGGCCTAGCTCCTGCTGTGGAAATATTATATTTTGCATGATATACTTGCTCAGAAGCTGAACAATGCTGAGAAACTATTTTCCAGGTAATATATATTTGACATTAACAATGTGTATTGTGCACGAGGCATGCATGTCATATAGTGCAAAACTCAATGCTGAACCAAATAGCATTTCCTTACAGACAGCAGCAAAAAAGAGGTGCCGGAAACACATGCTGGAGACTGATGAGTTTTTGTCAAGCAATTCTGAGGGTTTTCTTATGGACCATGTAACCATCTCTACTGCATATTTAAAGATGAAGAACCTATGTGTTAACATAGGCAGTGAAATCCAGGCAGACATCAAGATCCACAACCAGCACATACTCCCTAGGTATTTATCAACAACGCAGATTGAGACTCAAATTTGATTCATTTCCAATAAAAATGCGGATTCAGATCCTCCATGTTCGCAACTTTCATTCATCAGAAATCTTTATCTATCAACAAAGGCAGATTCAGACTCTCATTTTGACCCACACAATAATCTATAAGTTTCTAAGTTCAGTTCCTTAATCTAATAATTGCCTGTAGTTCCCCAAACTAGCTATTGGCTTTAATTTTCCTTCATCTTTTTCCTTTTTATTTTAAATATTACCAGTTCCTCAGTTGGTTTTTAAAATATTCAAGTTTCATAACAAAAACCTTTGAATCTAATGAAAACTGGTTCTAAATAAATTTCAAGTTTCATAACAACAACTTTTGTATCAAATGTTTCATAATTCATTCTAAAAATTAAATCATTGGATGGTAAACAATGGAAACACTGACTAAAGTTGATGAGGCATGCTACTATATTCTTTGGCTTGTCATGTTTATATTCATATGATCGGCACATATTTCCCAATTTCAGTTCAGTGATTTGTCAAACATCACAGCTGCTGTGTACAGCACTGATTCTAACAGGCTTATGGGTTTCCTCGCTGCATGGCCTCCATCTAGTCCTTGCCCCATGTTAATGAACTTTTAGTAGCTGCTGATTTTCAAAGGAATCTTGAGTCCTGGAATATCAGGTTTGTGGATGAAGCTTCAATCTATTGGGAGAAAAATGTTGCCAACTGAGAATGTGAAGGCAGCTTAATTTCCTAATATATAAGAGAAAATAAAGCCCCCTTTCTGACATTATATATTTTTGCTGCAGGCAGTGCAGGGTGTTAACTCAATTTGTTCCATAATTACATAATGAATTGTGGATACAAGATATGCAGCTAAACTTGTGATCTCTGCAAACAGAAGAAATTACCTCTCTCCCCTCCCCCTTTTATTCTCCCTCTCCCTCCCTCTCCCTCTCTTCTCCCTGTCCTCTCTTCACCAACCCTCCATTTTAGGCTCAAACAGGCACTATAGTTGAACCAGTCTTTATTTTAATCATATATTACTTCTTGCAGGTGCTTTGGTCTGGAGTGACTACAAATCATTCCACCTCACCGTTTGCTGAGGAAATGTATGAGAAAAGCAAAGACACCCTTGATGAAGTATGGGGTGGTGATCAACCGATGCCTCACTACTCATTGGTTTCGGAAAATGTAAGTTCTAAACTGTTAAAAACCAGTGTCGTTGTCAATTCTTTTCTTTCCATTCACAGATCCTACATGTACCACTTCTGTGTAAAGATGTACATATTTATAATCACAGACAATGCATCTCTATCGATATCTTTACACTGGTATATAAATCACACGTGTGCTGTAGAACTGTCTCTCAATTACTAACACTTTCAAAAATGCCTTACTCATCTTTTGGAAGGCTGTTGCAAATGTTGAAAGGGCGATCATAAAAGCTCTGGAGAAGCAGTACAATGACATCTGAACTCCTCTGAAAGATAGCATCCCAAAAAGGCTTAATATGCATGTGCAGAAGCTGACAAGAAGACAATCTACAGCACTTTATTCTGTTCCTAACCAAGTGAGTGCCCCAGATATGAACTATTTCAAAGCATAGTGTTAAAGGACTTTGTGAAAACCAACTGAAATAGGAGTAGAACCAAGTAGCATCTTAATGGTAGCTGTGGAATCTGGTTGGAGGAACTTCAATCAAGAAAAAAAAATTTCTGGGAAAGTAGAATTGGAAAAGGCAGCTCCTTTAGCATTTCCTTTTTATTAATTTAGGATAAATAATAGCAAATCAATTTCAAAAACTTGTGACAATAAATTCGTAGATTTTAATTTTTTTCTAAAAATTGGAAATTACATTTCAGAGACAATTCGGTCCATATGGTTTTTTTTTCTTTGGTAAGTAACAATTTGGTCCATATGGTACTGCACAGTTTCAAAATGTGTATGCATGTGTGTGTTTAATTATTTTATAATTTCTCCTTTGCTTTCTTCTTTTTGGCAGTTGGGAACTTTTCTGAACACAATCAAGAGAATTCTTGATGTTCTACATAATAGGATTGAGACATCCTGAGTCTTGGGCATCTTATCCTGCCTGTCGTGGTGACAGGAAATCACTCTTTGGGGAACAAATGAATGGCATTACAGTTCTGTTGAGAACAAAATACAAAAACTACATTCAAGCAACAGTAGGGAAGCTCGTTAACAATGTAAGCACTGCCCAACCTCCAGTTGTCTTCATTTGAGGTCCTATTTTAAAGTAGAAGCAAAAGAAGGTGGTTCCAGGAGTCCCATCCATTATTTTGCCCACTTGTTAATAGCTCTAGGTCATAGCATACAAGATTATTGTTTTGTTTCTGATATAAAAAAAATTACAAGATTATCTGAAAAGGAGCTTTTTCTTTAGATTGCTTGGTCCTTGAGGTCTGACTCAAATGGTAAAGGGTTGGTGTGGGGGTTACAGAAGGTGTCCTAGGATCTAATCCCAATGTGGACAAAAAAAAGGGA
This sequence comes from Tetrastigma voinierianum, assembly GCA_016808115.1. NCBI lineage: Eukaryota > Viridiplantae > Streptophyta > Magnoliopsida > Vitales > Vitaceae > Tetrastigma > Tetrastigma voinierianum. Next base: position 129,511 of record JAEQBH010005018.1, on the reverse strand, counting down.
AAAAATAAAAATTAAACTATAAAAAAAATTGACTGCTTGATTAACTTGGTATAGAAGTTTTAAGGAGGCCATACGTTTGATGTTCGTAAGTTACTAGTCAAAAGAGTTGCACACTGAGACTTGCATGAATTATACTCCTTTCTGCAAGAGCATGCATGGTTGATAAAGACTCTTCTTCACAATGAAGAAGTAGCAGATGTAGATTGGAAAAAACAGATAAATGAATCAATAATCATAGAATACTAGTGAATACAATAATAGAGTCAATCCAGATACCTCTTAAATAATAATAATAATAATAGTCAATCCAGACAAATTCCTTTAAGATTTTGCTAGGTAAGTAAGTATATATCTAAACTGAGTGCTCTCAATTTTGCTAGAACAAACTAAATTTAAGGCAAATATACAAATGACGACCTAAGTGGTGTTGCAGTTATAATTTCCAGATGCAAGCAGATCTAATAATGGGGTAGACTATTATTTCAGATGCAAAGCCGTCGAGGCAAGCCCAAGAGGATTCTGGAGGAAACAAATGAAGCAGATGGAGAGGCCGAGGTCCGTGAAAGAATGCAAATGCTTAGTTCACAACTCATTGACTCCATATCCAACTTGCATGATGTGTTCACAAGTCGGATATTTGTTGCCATATGCCGTGGGTTCTGGGACAGGATGGGACAGGTACAAGAAATATATAATCTTCACTAAGTTTTTGGTGTGCTTCATTTGATTGCTGGGAAATGTCAGGGACTCCATGTGTTTTTCTGCATATTTGAACCCAAGAGAACAACTATTATATTTCACTGATTCCAGAAATCAAATATTTTACCTCAAGTTAATGATGAACCAATCAATCTTTCATTTTTTTTTATTTATCAAAAAATAAAAAAAATAAAAAAATAATCTTCTTTCAATACCCCTTGAACCAAAAGAACATAGACATTTACATTATTTTCTCCCTGACATTGACATATGGAGCGAGGTTGTCCTTCCTAGATTCTAATTAATTTCATTCATCTATGATACCAGATTGTGTTGAAATTTTTGGAGGGGAGAAAAGAGAACAGAGTCTGGTATAATGGATCCTACTATGCTCTTGGGGTGAGTCTCTTAATGTCTGCATCTCCTCGTCCTACTTTCTGTTTTCACTAGCAAATACTTATTATTTTACAAAGATTATCTTCCTCTAAGTGTTGTTCATCAGAAAATTTTCAGCTATAACATAGAAACATATAATAATCAGAGAGGAATGTTGTATTTTATGCCAGATTTTAGACACTTTCGCTTCCCAGATGCAGAGGTTGCAAGAAATGCATTGCAAGAGAAAGACATCGAGCCCCCTCGTTCTGTAATTGAGGCTCGTTCCATTCTTTGCAGGGACACAACAAACGCAACAGATTCATCAAACTATTTCTATGTTTAGTAGTCATTACTTCTTCCAAAGGTATAGACAGTGTGTTCACCATATTCTTTGTAAGGTCAGAACGGTGCAATTGCTGCCGTAAGTCTCCAGTTTCTGTTCTTTTTGTACATGTTTCCCCCTGTGCTCTATTAAATGCATGTTAAATCTCTGTTTCATTTTTGTAATGTTTTCTATGCCTAATAATAATAATGATCAATAAAAAGCAAAGAAATTTCAGTTACTTTCCATATCTGCATTTTACTTCTAAATATTTTCCTTTCATTTTTCATCACCTATAAAGAAAATTTGGATCAATTCCATTGTAACACACGTCCAAGACCAGTGATCGGCGTATAAATACATATATATATATATATATATATATATATATATATATATATATATATATATATATATATATATATATATATATATCAAACTATGAGTATTCGCTAACAATAATCGTATTAAAATCGTATTGGCTTAGACTACGTAATTGGATAACACAACCGCAATCACTATACTTGCGTTATGAACAATTTATTTAAGGTTATATTTGGGTTTAACCTATTAGCTTCCACACGAATTAGTGAAACTTTGATGGGTGCAATTGTATAATTAATGGGTCAAATTTGGGTTAAACGGGTTAACACGAAAATAACCCATTTATTAAACGGGGTTGACACAAATTCAATCCAAACTCATTAATTTCGTGTCAATTTCGAATCGTATTGACAAATCGTGTCAAATTTAGCTTGCCAGCTCTAGGCTACGTAATTCTAACGAGCATAACCTGCAGCCCAGCCCCTGCACAAAACCTAGTAATTACCAGTTGTGTCATTCATTTTATCAGGAATCCATAAAAATGTCAGTATCTAACCGCCATGATGAGCCGAACAGGCCAGATACGAATAATATGTGCATACAATAATACTCTACAGAAGCACTAATCCCATCCATAATTGATCAAAAAACCCATGCAGCTGAGGGCATATCATATCATCCCTGCAAAACTGAAGATATTTGACACCCTCCCTGACTGAAGCAAAGCGAGGAAGTTTCCAGTCACAGTGCCAAGAAAAGTTTTAAACTTTTTGGTTCAAAGTTCACCGGTATGGACAAAAATGAATACAGAAGCAAACATTGGAGCTGATTAATAAAAAAGGATAAAGGCAGATATGTTCATTAAACCGAACAAAGCAAAATACAGCCCAGTCAAAAGCTAATCAAGATAACCAAAAGTTTTATCTGCCATTTCTCCCTTTAAATATTTGCTTGAAATGGATGATCATCCGTTATCTTCTAGCTTGTAGACTAAAACTCCCTTGGATATGGCAAACCTCTAAATTATCTTTTGTTTTACGCTTTTTTTTTCTGGTGATCCTTTCCCTTGTTGGATTTGCTGAAGAAGAGCTGCAGCAAGCTGTAATGTGGCTAGCAACCGTTTCTGTGGATCTGCCTCCACTTCCTCTTCTGTTCCAGTGCTTTGCAGTGGTTGTTGATTCCCCTGAACCTGAACTTCCCTGTGACCTGTATGAGGAGGAGGCATTATAGCCACATTTGGTGTCTTCTGCTGCTGCTGCTGCTGCCCTTGACCAAACTGGGATGTTGAAAGCTCACTAGACAATTGATTCTGAACTACATATTTCTGAGATGTCCGAAATGGGTTTTCAGGTGGATTAATTGTGTTTGACTGCCTAAAATCTTCCCCCACAGACAACATGGGACTGCTTCCCGATTGCCTCTGCTGCCCAAGTAGAGACGATGCCAACTGTGCAAGTTGTTCAGGTTGCAGGGAAAACTGAATGTTTGGTTTCTTGAAGAGCCAATTACTGCTTCCACCTAATGAGATGCCAGTTTGATACTGACTTGAGCCTGTTCCTTGCATAACCTTCGGCATTATTGACTGGTAGTCCTGAACAATAGTATCAGCAGCAGCACTGTTGGATGATGCTTGCAAGGTGCATTTCTGGCACCTGGAAACTGAAATCGAATTCTGCAGATGGTGGGTGACCAGTTTGTTTCCCAATGCAGGGTTCCGCTGATGGTCGCATATATTCAGGACCATTCTCATTTATGGAATTAAGATGCACCACCAACAGCATGGAAGCAGAACCCACCTGAAAATGGGGAGGTGGAGGGTGGAGAATTGAGGCTGAAGAGGGCACATTCCCAGTATAAGATACATTGCTTACTCCTGACTTCCCAAGATTGGGGAAAGATGTCATTGGAAGAAACAGCCCTGACGGTGGTGATGCTGGCTTTGTGTATGATGTATCCCCATGAAAAGACGTGTAACTCGTCACCTGCGGCTGATCATGAGAACCGAAATTGGAACCAGGATTTTCTAACCTTAAAACAACACCAGAAGTACTCCTTCCTGGGACTTTCAGGGCCCTTCTCTGAGAATTCTGATGAAATTTTAAGAAACAATGTGGTTCTTTCATCCAGATTTAGCCACAGCAGCTCGCTGCTTTTCCCCTAAGATAATTCATGAACTCGTTATGGGTCAATATCAATGTGGCTTTCTGGACAAAGAATACCACCCAAGCACTAGCTGTGATAGTAATGCTTTGCAAGCATGTCGAGACCAGTCCTTGCCAGTGCAATCTAAAAAGCTCAGGTCTGCCTTAGGTGTATGAAGAGGCGTTAGTAATTTTCCAAAAATCAAGTCCAGAAATGGAGGTGAAGGAAGAAGACTAGGGTTCCCTATTCTTTGGATAATGTAAGTTTTATCAAGCGTGGAAGTGCTCCAAGGTGTCTCTCAATGACATGTTGAGTTATAGTGAAGTAAGTTGCCATAATTGATTTATTCCAATAGATCCCTTAAAGGCTAACAGTATGAAGAATTGGATTTCCAATAGGATGCACCAAAATGTATCGTTTAAAGGGGCCATGATCATTCACATCTAAAAACAACAAAATAACAACAAAAGGAGTCACTTGAGAGATTGTTAATTAGCAGATGGCCCAAGCTGAAAGAGGCCAAGTGGGAACTGCAAGAAATTAATCCAGAAAAATCTCAAATGTAAAAAAGCACATGCTACTTACAACATGATGTCCATGATCTTTCCCACAGGAAAGCAGCGTGCACGGCAGATGCCAGATCCTCCCTTTGCTATGGTCCCTTCCCATTTCCCTCTCACAAGAAGATAGATGTGGTTCAGGAGTTGATCTTTTCCACTCAACATGGTTTGCAGACAAGGAACTAGAACCTACCTGAAAACCATCATAAGATGATTTCCAATGTTCACCCATTTCGCCACGAGACCGGGTCATATCCATTGGATGATCAGAAACATCTTTATACCCAAATGATCCCGGCTCAAAGTTTTTATCAATGGCGTCCGGTTGGGGAAAGTCAGAAAATGTTCTTGGCGGCAGTAAATGCTTCTCCTGTTCTGTCGCAGAGAAAGGATACTCTGGAAGCTCTTTCTCAGGAGGGAAAGATCCAGTTTTTAGTTTCTTTGCTCCATGAAAAAGGTAGGCATCTTCAGGCAAGTCCCATGGATCTTCATAGAAGGGACTTCTCCGAGGAAATTTCTGAGGAGAAAAATCACGAAAGTGGGCAACCCTGTCCCTGTCCCTGTCCCTGTCCCTTTCCCTGTCCCTGTCCCTGTCCCTGTCCCTTGTAGGACTACTGTGGTGCTCATATACATCTGCTGATGCTCCTAATTCAGACCCCATGTCTCGGAACCTCCTATGTTCAAATGTACCATTTCCATCCGTCCATAAAGAGCCTTTCCTACCAAAATCAATGACATCAGAATCTTCATTCTCCAAATTTGAGATGAAACGAGGAGATCTAACACTAGGATCTCTAGGAAAGTTCCCAAAACTCCTCTCTTGCCGGAAATTTTCAGAAGATCCAGGGTGACTATTCGACTGAAAATGTGGGGATGGAGGGGCATTATTCATTGCATTCCTTCCACCATTTGAAGGACCAGGTTCACTCTTTGCAAAACAAATATGCACACGGGGATTACCAAATAACTTCCCCTGAAGAGTTTCACGCACAAAGCTGCGGTCACACTCCTGAATTGGACAAAGGCATAACTACGACCAGGAAACGAAGTAATCTTTTCAATCTCACCAAACGGTGTAAAGGCCTTCCTTAAAATTGTTTCATCCACCTTCAGTAAAGAGGGAAATCCTATCCATAATACCTCACAAGGCTCTCCCTTTCTATCACCGATATTAGACTTTTCAGGATAAAATGTGTCAGGACTATCATGACGAGTTCTTGAGTCCCTCTGAGAGAATGGAGATCCTCTTATTGTGGACCGTTGTTCATCCCGTCGTTGCAAGTATTCTTCATCTCGTGATGCTGTTGATGACTTATCCTGTAATTTAAAATCTCACCAAGATAAGTCAACACCATTTAAAAAAAAAAAACAATTCTTGTTTTAAACCATCTACTATGGTTTTGACGCATCAACTAAATCAAGAAACAAAATGAATGAACAAAACTAAAGAAGCTAAGCTTCATTATGAAGCAACACGGAAGGCAACTAATATGAGTATATGCTCCATGGAGAAAGTGAAAAATAAAGAACCAACATATTTTGACAAAACAGATGATCTAGTCTTCCAGAAATCTTTGACAAAACAGATGGCAGCTTGCTTAAAAAAATACTGAGGAAAACAAAAATAAAAAATAAGCCATACTGGCTTGAATACATCAGTAACCTTCCTTTAAGCCTCAGTCTGACCATGAAGAAGTCATCCTATTTGTTTTTGGTGGGAAAGAGGTTGAGGATCAAAGAAAGAGGAAATTTATAGACATGGGCAAACAAGATTAAGTAAGATCACAAGCAAAATGGGGGGACATTTCTAGTACTGGCAGTGAATAGGGAGATTGAAATAGAGAAGAAAAAAAACTGGACTTCCCAATCCCTTTAGCTTGTCAAGAAAAGTACGACAAGAACTGACAGAAAATCAAAGAACCCATAAACTCGCATCAAAACTCGTATGTTTAAAGACCATGTCCATTCTCAGCCAAACAAGTATCCCCTAATCAAGCAATTGATATTAGAGGCAATTCTAAACAAGGAGGGGAAAAATCCTTATGGAAGGACTCGTATCACCACCTATCTAGCTAGAACTTGGTTTTAAAAATTAAAACCACCACCAACAGAGATGGTAGTCCTAAGCCAAAGCTCTTTCCATTCTCTCCCTATAGCTGTTCAAAGTTCTATAAGGCTTTCCAATGCCTTTGGAGCACCAGGCATCGTTATTCACTCCAAACTTGATAACTATAACATCCTTCAATATACAATTGTCCTCCACAGAAAACCTTCACAACCATTTGCCAAGAATGGCATCGTCGAGAATTTCAAGCACTCTTAAACCAAGCCCACCCAAATTCTTAATATTGAAAACTATGTCCCGCTTCACAAGATACTTATTGCCTGAGGCTTTCTCGCCCCAAAGAAAGTCTCTTTAGAGTTTCTTCTGTTGATACTTAACCATATGGAATAACAAACCATGACATAGAATTGATTGGGAGGCTGGAGATAATGCTGTCAACAAGGCGATCCTTCTGGCTTTAAACAAATGTTGTTTCCTTCCAAGAGGTCGATCTCTTGTTAGAGCAATCCTCCACCACATTCCTCTGAGATTTAAAGATTCTCCCAATGGACCTAGATAGAATGTGGGGATCCCCACCCCACAACCCAATGAAGCAGCCCACCTCACAATATCAGCCACCTCCCTCACATGAATAAGATTATTCTTCGGCAGAAATTACAAGACAATTGGATAGAGGCAAGAAGCTGATAAGATGGATTGAATGGATTAAAAGAGGAGTTTTCTCTGTCAAATCCCTCTATTCTATTTTTAGTGTCAAGGAGATTAATTCCCACTTGAGCCTATTTGAAATTCCTTAGAGCCACTAGATCAACATCAAAGGAGAGAGGATAGCCACTATGAAATATATGTTCTCTTGTAAAAATGATGCATAATCAATTAATCACATTCTCCTTTACTCAACCAAATCAAGGGTTTTAAGGCAATTTATCACATTCATGCATAAAAATTTCAGCACAAATTAATATGTATAGGAAAAGAGTTCTAAAGGACCAATTGAGATCAATCAGACGCAAAATCCAAGAGTTGTACTCATTGTGAAGAATTGTTGTTCAACAGTTAACGGACTCAACTTCAAATTTTAGTGCGATCATACTGCTATCTGAAGAGGCAGAGACAGACAGACAGACAGGAACAGTAGTCTCACTATGTCATCATGACGAAGGTTGCCACCTTGTCATTTCATGAAGGAGCCATCTTCAAGATGTAGGCTTGCTACCTTGAATAGGCTAACATAATATGTCTCTATGATTGAAAAACAGAGTGTATGCCTATCAAAATATGAGAAGATAAAAAATTAAAAAAAATTAAAAATGCATGCATTCACTTTACTTAAAACAATGTGGATATGGTATGGCTTTCAGTTTACTTGAAAATGCTCTTTGAAGCAGAAATTTCCATACAAAATTGCGCACACATGGAGATAGCAATATTTCTTTCGACATTATTGTAGGGGAATGGGAATACATATCCGAATTCAGGAGGGACATGACTAAGTTGATCAATGTGCTTTAACTGACATTGGAAAAAGAATGACAAAAAAATATATTACCAACTTTTAATGTAGAAAATTTCCATCAAAGCTTTGGCCAACTGTGCACTTAACAAAAAAATCTTAATGATTATATGACAAGTTTTTGTTAAAGAGCACAAGATCAGGAAGAGGAAGTAGGGTCCTGATTGGAGTTGAGTTATTCTATCATTCCAGACTTCCAGTTTCCAAGGCTGGTCAGTAGCCACACACAAGGTGATGGAGTAGACCAGGGCTGATGTGGGTCTTCTTGTCAAATCAAACTGCTTCCTTGATGTAAGGAACCCAAAGTAACAGCAGAACCTTTCTTTGCATTCTTTTTCTATTAGAGTCTTGCCTCTTCCATAATAAACATTAACTCATGGTTAGCTGGTAATCCAACTAGAACTTCAACCCTCATCTTTAATGATATATCCACTGGATCATTGGATGACAATTGGAGATTAAAACTGAAGATAATCCATCTCAAAAACACACAAAAGTTGTCACTTTTTTTACCTTTGTCATTCCAGAATGACATTCGGAAGAAGTACAGAAATTCAAAACCCTAAAGATTTTCTTAAGCATCAAAAAGAAGTATTGAAGGCATGCATCTCAACTGACTTATAAGTAAGAAAGAGGAAAAGAGCGAATAGAGGAGAAGCAAAAAGGAAGATATAACAAGAGTCATCACAATAAATTTTTGCAAAAAATAGCCTGTAAACAAAATGAATAAATTTTTGCAAAAAATCTGCAAAGAAGTCTTTACTTCTCACAACAAACGAAATATGATCCAATCAATTCATTTGCATGCTGCTGCAGGATAAATAAAAAAACCTTTCATTAACCGGCTTCCAGGTTTCTAACAAGGGCATAGCATCATTAGTCAAATAGACATATACAAGCAAAAGCTGTACATTTTTAAGTCTCAACATCACGTAAACTTTGTACAAAACCTCTTTTTCTGCTGCCTGGGAATTTCAATGAGAATGAGAAGTACCTATCAAACTTTAGAATAGGGCCCAAAAAATAATGAACGATTTCCCATTCGGAATCTACCACCGGAATCATAACAAGAAGGATGAATGACTGGAGTATGGTATTAAACAATTTATCATTCACCAGAAGCCCTTTCGGATACAAAGCTTTCAGTACATTCACAAAAATCCCAGAAGAGTTCATAACTAATAAAGTACACTCCAACAGGAATAAATTTTTGAACTGTTCTAGTCCCACAGAGAAGAGTAAAACCTCAGAACCACTGACAAGAAAACCTTCCAGACAGATTTATTGTATTGATTTCCCAATACCAGAACCAAGTTTTTTTTTTTTGATAGGCAATACAGAACAAGTTTTTAAAAAACAAGGGCCCTTCCTTATTGACCTGGCTGGCTATTGGGGTCAAAACAAGTGGAACTCGATAACTTAAACATTCATTAGAAGTGCAGAAGTTTTAGGGTGCAAAAGGTATACAGTTGGACTGAAGCTGATAAACACCTAGGATAAACCATTTTCAGAGTAATATGAATAATTTTACTCCAAGAACCAAACTCTGTAACGAAGTAAAATTTCAAATAGAAGAATCATATTATCATAAGATGCATCATTGATTTGATAACTAACAGAAATGTTTAGGATGGCTGAATGAGCAAATCAAATATTTCATCTCTTTACATTATACCCCCTGCTTGATGCGAATGAAAAGATGCAATGCCAAATGATATTTAAATTTATATCTGCAATGCAATATGTAAATTTAAGAGAAGCAAGGTCATGGGTCAGCCTTTTTAGAAAGGCCCTACGATCAGTGGGAGGATTGCAGGAGGATAATTCATTTGGATGCAGAGAATAGGCAGCATGTGGTGCACGGAGCAGATTTTGAAGCTTAGGCTCCCTAACCTGTATGGTATATATAAGAATTATGAAAACCTGGGTGAACAGTTATTTTACATTGATAGAGGATAGGAACAGGATCCTGGGCAGGAAGTGACTGAGTGTTGACAGTAGCACAGCATTCTAGTACACTGATAAGTTTTTTTTTTTTTTTTTTTGTTGATAGGTACTGGGTTTTATCGTTGTGCAAGTTCAAACCAAATTGGTGTCACATGTGTAAATGATGTGCATGTTTTGGTGTGCTCTCCTTTAGAGTGTTTTGGATTCTCCCACAACCAGTCAGGCTGTACTTCCTGATTTGGAGCAATAACTTGTACGCCAGAGCAGGATGGTTTGGAAGGTCAAATCATGTAGTTGGCGATTTGTTATGAAAAGAACTATAATAGAACCTCCGATTGATTGTGACAATCAATTTTGATAGTGAAGATCTTGCTTCCCATACTTTGTTCTTGCATTCAAACCGAGTGATGGGAAATGCTAAGGTCTCCTGAATATTTAGATTGCTGGGGAGTTGGTTATTGCCCAGCAGAAATTAGTTGTTTTAATTTTTTTTCTCTGTTTTTGTGCAAACTTCATATGCTGTATGTACACATGGATTGCATGTTATTAGGTGCTTTCAGAAATATATTTATATTTATGTCTATTCTGCATTTAGCAAAATAGTGGAGATGTAGCTTAATACTAGCCTAATTTTGCAACTCCTAGGATATCAGTGACAGCAAACATCTCCAACACTGGATGAATTGTTGCAATTCTGCTTCTGAAGAGGATTGCATCACATTAAGATGGAAACGTATTACAGAACAATCATCCTCAAGCTACAAATTGGCATCAATGTAAATTACACTCAACTAGCTTTTATCTAACTACTTTGCTCCTTGACATTGTTCACAAACATGATATTAACTACCACAGGCCCTACAAATGGCTCACTGATATGCATGTATCTTCAAGCTGAAACTGCAGCATAACCCAGTAAATACAGATACGGTATTGCCCAGTTCTGTATTTCTAAAAATTGTCATACCACTAAAATTAAAATAAAAGGAGATGATCATCCAATCATTATCAAAATGGTCTATGACCTAACTTAATAAAACCAGAAAATTTAAAGTTTGATAGCATGGGCAAAAGTTTCACATATAGAACCATAGCTCTACAAATTAATATGAAAGTACTGAACACCTTTTCTGAATCAAAAGAACCTCTGAATGTCATGTTAAGTACAATATATCCTCTTAAGTACAATATATCCTCTTAAGCTGAAAATGGCATCCTTAGTTGTGTATATGTTGGTGCACCTCCCTTTAAGCACTTTTAACATACTCAGTTATCCATCAAAAAAATAAAATAAAAATTTTGCCTACTTGGTTTTCCAAAGCAGAGAGCTGAAGAAACAATTTTACTCACTACTTGGTATAGGTCTAAATAAACTTGATGATTGATTGACAAGTGTCAGCAGAAGAAACAACGAAAGCATGTCCATGTTTTCATCCTTGTTCCATTTAGTTAAAGAGTAAACGACGTGACAACAATCAGTAGGCAGTGGATGTGGAGATAATTAGAGTTGCTGAACCAGCATCTACATTTTTACAAGCATTAAAAATTAATTGTATATTTCATTTAGATCTCATTCCTTCACAACCACTCCACACTTGGAACAAAAACGAGGAAATCAAGAAATAGAAGGCAGATTAATTTGAAGGGTGACTTAACGAAGAGATCAGTCACTTTATAGACTGTTGAAGAGGTAATTCCAAATTTGGAATCCTGTAAAAGTGAATACAAATGTTTCCAACCCGTAGTTAACATACCACCAACAGATTTCCTTTAGCACTGACCAAGAGTATTTAAGATTTTAGATCATTTGAAAGATTTAACATACCATAATAGAGTTACTAAACTGACCAAGACTAGTTGAGATTTTATATAGTTTGCCAGATGGATTTTGATAGTCTTGGAGTAGATGTTCCCAAATTATCTGAATGGAAGTTCCCAAACAAATTCCTTCATTGTGGAAGGCATCAGTATACTGACAGGACTTGGTTGTTTATAACAATTCTTGCTTTGCATTCAATGGTGAAATAGTCCATGGAGAAATCAATAAGACTTTCATCATAGGGTTTTGCATATTCTTGGTGGACAAATTTCTTTTTGGGATGGTCTCCTCAAGGCCTCCACCAATGACATTTTTTGAGAGTGCTGAAAGAGGTTCAAATAGAGGAAGATAGGAACCAGCCCCAGAGTGTGCTTCTGTGTTTCCTAAATGTATACATGGGTAAAAAAAGCAACATGTTAAAACAAAAGGCACTCCAATGAACCGGCTTCATTTTATTCAGTGCTCAATAGAAGCATCCTTTCATTTCATTTAAAGGTCAATTTAGTTGAACTTGGGTGCCTCAGAATGAATGGTTTAATAACAAGTATGAGAATTGCATTACTTGATTTTAAAATTTTAATGGAGAAGGAGATAACTAGGAGACAGTTGATCCAGTAGCAACTTAGGTTGTTAAAATTCATTACCTTGGATTGTACAATGTATTCCTTTCTTATTTATCTGTTTGGTGCACAGATAACGAAAAATGTAATACCAGAAAAGTACAAGGTACACACAAAAAGGGAAACAAGCTATACCAGCCAAGAGTCAAGGCCAATCATGACACAGGAGGAAACCTAACAAAAACACTATGCTGAAGAGAGTTCCCAGGCATAAATTCTTGAAACAATTTAGTAGCTGTGAAATTACATATCAAGGAGACTCATTATGCAAGAAGGATTAATTTAGCTCAAAGGACTTCATTTCTTCTCTAGAAAACATTTGGATTTCTCCACAAAGGCTTGACTTTCATTCTCTTATTTTCAATTTTGGTGGAGGCCACATGGATGTTATGCTGTAGGCTGCTTGGCCATTGTAGGTTAATTTGAAGGATATGAAAGAATGCAACTTATGAGGTATACTCTACCCTTGGGGTATGCCATTAGGGTAAAGCTGAAGTCCTTCACATTTCAGATATCTCTCTAAGGTTATTAACAGGGCTAAACATAACAACATCTTCCAACGCTGCTTAACTTGGATCATGTTTCATGGGGCTCTCTCTAATCTGTCTGCTTGAAATGGAATGCCAAAAGAGGTCATTCATTTTGAAACCCAAATATACAAACAATATGGTACTTTTTAATAAATCTGGATGTATTTACAGAAATCATGCTGGCAATATTCTGTTATCTTCTCCTTCAGCAAAAGGCAGATTAGAATATACATGGCAAGTAGCTTGACCTTTCTATGTGATGGTGGAAATAGTGTTGTTCTAGTTACTTGCTTTTCTGATTAAACAAATACTGATGTGGTCTTTTTATGGTTATAGTAGGGTTGTTCATCATGCTTTTGTAGTAGCCCGTTCTATCAATTGGATTCTCACGTTCCAAAATAATGGCAAGTGAATTTCCTCACAAAAGGATCTACCATGGTGAAAATTCTTTGGAACCTTGTGGCCCTTCAACAAGGAGTACTTCCTTGTATGTTCTCACCTTTTACCTTTTCTTCTTATTCTTAATTCATTATTTCAATCAGAGAAGGTGAATTCTTTTTCATCGTTCATGTTATACTCCCTTTTTGCATGTTTTTTACACATTCCATGATCATCAATTCAACGAAGCTCAAGACAAGAACATTCTTTTAGTTGCAGTAACGCTAGTGTAGCATGCAGAGAGAGGTACGAGTATCTTCAAGATCGATAGAATAGCATACTACAGAACAATAAAAATATTTTTTCATGAAAAACAATGATAACAACAATATTGATAAAAATGATAACAATATCATGAAAACAACATTTAAACAGAGAACACTCTCGTGGCTTTCTATTTCTACCTATAGTAATATTCCTTATTCCCATCATAGGAGCAAGTTTCACATGAGAATGGGAAGAAAATGAAAGGAGGGATGGCATGATTTTGAATATAATAATATGCTTGCTTTTTGTTGCTTCTGAATGACTCAATTTGGTCATAGGGAAAGGTTTCCTTAGCATTTATAATTCCTTCTGTTTGTTAAGTGCATGTTGCAGATGAATCTTTCTCTTCTTTTTTTTTTTTTTTTTTTTTTGATGTGCAAGTGCATGTTGCAGATGAATCTTGAGATGTTGCAAGTAACCCAACCGTTATATTTCCAAAAATTAAGTGAAATTAGTTTTAAGTTGTTCTGGGAAAGCTAATCATGTTTTATATGAGATATACTTTGATTAAGAGAGACACATCAACATGGGTCCTTAATAAAAAAATTTCCCTACATTCATAGGTATTCATCAACAATCAATCACACAACTCAGTATGAGCATTTAGAAGTAAAGTCATCACATTTTGATTTAACATCGTTCTCAGTAAACCCTACTCATCTCAGCCCAACATCATCACTAAGTTATCTCCCAAACCCTCACATGGTCTATCATTTTAATGCCATTCCAATCTAAACACGGTCCCTTTTTGTGTTTATCTTAAAAATTTATTCTAAAACTAAAAGCATTTTATCTGTAGCTCTCATTTTAACATGGCATGCTCTAGACTCTTCAGCAAACAACAAACATCCTTGGAATCTCTCTTCTGGTATGCTAATCTACTTATATATCAGCTCCTCTGTTAAATTTACTTTTATGTCCTTCATTATGGTGATGCTATTGCCTATCTTGTACATGGATAAGGTGAAGTCATTTTTTCGAAAACAACACCAATGAGACTTCACATGGCAACCTAATAACCTGTTACGGGGAGCTCATAAACCTCCTAAAAATTCACCATCAGCTGCAACCTATCTAGTCTTCTGTCATTCTACCAGATGTAGTTAACCCCTGTGCGTGCAGAACCTGCATACACAAAAGGCCAACTCCATAACAAGAGGAGAAGACCTGCAAAGAATTAAAAAAAATGTGACAACATGGATCCAATGTCATTAAGCAGTTGCTAGGTTCTCCACAGTCCCACTTCATTGAAGAAGAATTTCCTTTTCATCTCTCTCATATTTTAGTTAGCATCCATTTCATACTCTTTTTTAGTTTTTCAGTAAATTTTAGTTTCAACAATTGTTTTCTCATTGTGCCAAAGGATGCAAGGATTACACAAGCAGTGGAGCGAGATCTAATTACTGAATCTACTTGGTTCAATTTGTTGCATTTGAAGAGAGCATAACAACTGAACCAGTTAATGAAGAGGAAAAATCAGATCAAAAGTGAAGGAGACCTTTTCGAATCCCTTTAGGAGTGGCTGGCTAATTGCCCAATCTGGGACCTTATAGATTGTCTAAATTATGTTTAAAGAGTCCTAGGTTACCGTGTTCTTGGAGGGGTTCATTCTTTGGAGCTTTTTGTATACAAAGCGGCGAACCATTTTGGTTAAGAAGCTTCTATGTGAATTTCTGTTGGCCTAGCAGAAAAAGAATTACATTTTCTCAGTATAAGTGATACTCTTTAGACAAAAGTGCAGCTCCAATGGATCAGACATGTATATCTTCAACAAATGCGCTTGAGAAACAGAATGCAAATCAAGATGACGTATAACCCTTCTGTTCATAATATAAAAGACCAATTCAAGTCAAATGCCCAAAGAAAATTTCCTATTGATGAGTGAACTTAGACACAGATAATGTGCAGATTCCCATGACCACTGTTGCTGAATGGGTTCAAATTTATACAATGGACTGTTTTCTTTCCGTTCCTTCACATTTTAATTCAAACTTGGGCCCAAATGTTGTAGGAAAATATGCAAATTGTTGTTGGCTCAATGTTTGCCAGCAGCTTTATGCCCTTTATATAAATAAAGAAGTGAGCTACTGATATACACACAGATAAACGTACACACGAAACAAAAGGATGGGACAAAACTAACCGCCTTTGCAAACTCAATTTTAAGAGGCATGCCGGCCACAGAAAACCCTTGAAGTGATCTCATGGCATGGATGGCATCTTCTTCCTCCTTGAAATTAATGAAAGCATAGCTACGACCAGGCTGAAAGCTTGACGGTGTCAGCTCCCGAACCTTAGAAAATAGTCAGTGAGAGTGCTCTCAGAAATGCTGTGCGATAGGTTTCCAACCCATAAGTGTCGCGAGGGGGGATGGCTGCTCCGTGCAGAGTGGCTCTTCTCTTCAAATCTCGGAGGGTAATCCCTTCGAAACCTATCTCTTCCGCCTCTCCCAGACTACACCAATCAAACAAACAAACAAACAAACAACAATCAGTTTCTCGAACAAAATCGAATTCACCACAACCAAACAAACCAGCCAAGAAAAAAAAAATGTCAAAACCCGAAATTGGATACAAACTCACCATTCTTTTTTTCTCTATCAAATAGTGCCGCCGATTTGAGTTCCGATAACGCAAAGCATTCGGCAGTTGGGAGTTCAGTCCAGAGAGAGAAGTTCACGATATGGTTCTAGGGTTTGTGAGGAGGCCCCTTGTTCTCATTCTTATGCACACATGACACCAGTATTCCTATTTCCTAATCTGTTTTTCTTTCCTTGTCTTTTCTTTCTGTCGTACAAATAAAAATATAAATTGTATATCCTCTATCTTTAAAGAATAATTCCCAATTAATATATATATATATATTAAATCCTCCAGGCGATTTTTATTTTATTCACATAAAAAATAAGTAAAATTTTCAATTTTTTTTTTCTCTTTAAACCCTAACCGTCCTTTCCTCAACCTATATTCTTGCTTTCATACCCTTGTTTGTTAGTGAGAATAGATGATTCAAATCTTTTCTTTTCACTTTTTAACCAGTATACGGGTTTGTTTTTATCATCGGTTTAAGCGTCGATGCAGGTTTGTCTTTTTTTTCATGCTTTTATTGTCGACTGATGCGACGTGTTTTTATCTTTGACTGTTGTGGCGTGTTTATGTGATCTGTTATGGCGCGGTTGTCGTCGACATTTGCGATGGCTTGATTGTGTTATCGACGATTAGTTCTTTATGGGTTTTACGTTGACGGGTTAAGTATAGCGAGAAGTTTAATCGGAAACAAAGTCGTTAATCGGAAATCGTATTCGTTAATTATCATATCACGAAATGCTACGTATTTTAGGTATTTTTTATTATCAAATGTGTAGGTTTGGGATCCATCCTTTTCTTTATTATGTATTTTTATTATGTGTTTATATGGATTGTATTGCTAACTTGTTTTACCTATTCTTTACCTTTTATCTAAAAATAAAATATTTTATTTACAAGAAAATGTGCACAAATACCCAGAACGTTTGGTCATATGTCCAATATGGCCCTTAACATTTTTTTAGGGCCAACCATGCCCATAACATTTTTGTCGTGACACATGTATGCCCTTGTAGTTAACGGATTTAGCAGATAGACAAACGTGACGTTAAAATTGCTTACGGTGTGCCTTCTTTCTAGATTTGCGGGTGATAGATCGTCGGAAATTAGTGCGGAATGAGGAGAAAGTCGCTCTGGCGAGGAAGCCTGCGTGGACAGGTTTGGGAGTTTTCCGTATTTCAGTGAGGGTAGGAAGTTTATCTCTTGGGTTTTTATATTTATTTAAGTGTATATATGATGTTGGTTTATTGAGGCCGTGGTGACCGTTTGATCGGTCATATTTTGGGCAAGATTATTAGAAAATTTTGAAACCCGATTTATGTATGGTAGTGAGGGGTTGTTTGGGGTGTTAATTGTATAAATTGTGCAATAGGTGTATTGTGATATCGTAAGCTAGCCCAGTGGCCCGAGTGAAATTCGGGTTCAGCTAAGTGAGCAGATGATTGAGTGATTCTTAGGGAATAGTAGCAAGGGTTCGCTATTCCGATAATAGTGTTCTAAAATAATTTTTGTGAAATAATGTGTTTGGTTGAGTAATTCAAATCGGAGTTCTTTCGTGTTTGTGATTATTGTGGTAATTTTGATGTAATTGATGGTGAAATTACATAGCGTGTTTGTCAATGATTTTAAATTATTGAATATATCGTGATTATATATTTGCATGTTTTATAAGATTTTATGGAATTAGCGTCGTGCGTTTAGTATCTGTAGGCCACTAGAGCGGTAGAATTGAGTCGTGAAGTGATTCTTGAGAGAATGGTTTCGGAGGGTTGTGCTGATAAAAATTATCGGAGGGTAGTCCATATAAAATATCAATCGTCGAGGTGTTGATTGATATCGTCGGAGGGTTGTCAATTTAAAGATCATCGGAGACGGTCGAAAATAATTATATCGGAGGGTTGTCCCGCGAAATAATATAAACAAATATCTTTGTTGAAAATAATGTTTTAAATGCATGGAGCAGGCGAGAGTGTGAGTCGGTGGGGCTCGGGAGGTATGGAGTTGATCATGTAGACATTCGGTGGGATCAGCGCGTTTACTTGAATGTATGTTTTTAAATTTGGAGGCGTGCGTGCGGCTGGTGGAGGAAGTAGTTTCATTTAGAATTGAATCGCTGCGAGCGTTAAACTCGCGCAATGGGAGCGTTTTTAGAGTCTGAGGCGTGCGAGGAGGCAGGTACGTCACAGTAGGGTTTGAGAAGAAAGTGGGTTAATGGCTTTGGTTATCATTATGTATACGTGTATTAAATTCTAGAGTACAATATGTTGTATAAGAGTGTAAGGCTAGAAAGTCGATTTTGGAAAAATGTAAATCGTAATTTAAATTTACAAAATTGTTATTTCATCTAAAAATCCGTAATTTATTCTCTAGATCTCGGATGTCGAAACGAGTTGCACTGTTGGAATCGTCTCAAAAAATCTAGTTAGCACGTAAAATTTTGTAATATTAGGGAGTGTTGGAGTTGGCCAGCGTTTTCACGAGGCGTCGCGATTAGTCTGTAATCTTGTTTCGATGCGGCGAAATTCACATATAACAAGTACTCATGTGCCATAGTGGTATGGTGAAGCCGTAGAAAATGGGCGGCCGGTAGTCTTAGAATATCAATTCTACGGTAAGAGGGACGTGTAGTCGTTTGAGAATTTATTAAATGAGAATAAAAACCAATATTTGGGTTAATTTTTCTTAATCTTGAATATAAGCTTTTGAAACATCTTTGAATAATCTTGAATTGCATTAAGTATTTAAGTTGTTGTTTTTTGCGTTGGGTAGTGAGTGAAGTGTAATGACGAGGTGTTTTGGGTTCGCATCGGCTTAAGCTCTTGACGGCATGTTTAATTTAATTTTAATCGGGTTTTTAATGGGTTTGAGTTTGTTTACCGAGTGTGCGGTTCGAACCTTTATTGTTACTCTCTGTAGCAGAAAATTAAAAATTTTAAAATGGTAAATGTTAATAAAAATAATAAATTATATAGAGTTCGAGGGAAGTTTAAGAAAAATTCTCACCAGATCCTCGAATAGCAAGCAGGAATTTGCAGTTAAGTCGTATCCTTGAAATCTAGTGCACGAAAAGTTTAAGTCAAAGTCAGAATGACAGGAAATTTTTCGATTTTTTGGATGATGATTCTGCGTATTTCGAGGATGAGGAATTTTTTCAATTTTGGTGACGGGTGCGAATGGCGACTTGATATGAGTATATATCGAAATAATAATAATAAGCGCCTTGCAGATTATATTGTAAAATATTTTTATTTTTATTTTTATACTTTAATATATGTGTATTATTATTATAAATTGTTTTTAATAAATAATTTATAAAAATTCATAATATTTTTATTTTTATGAAAAATATTAATTTTAATATAATAAAAATAAAAAAAGCAAATATAAACAAATTAAAATTTAAAGTAAAGCAAATAAGTAAGCAAAAGTGAGGATTTGGAATTTTAAGTACAAAATGCCATGCTATTAATTTTTAAATGAGATAAGTTTGGGAATTGAAAAATAAATGGTAGAGATTCGGGATGCAGGCCGCCGTCCCAAGCGCTAAGGTTGTCGTCACTGTGTGTATATTCTTGCTTCTTTGCTGTTGAATGTTGGATTCTTATTTTTGAAATGACTTTTCACGAATAGAAAAAGCGAATATTCCGAGCTTTTTACATTAGAAGCAAAAATTTGACGACCAGTCATGAAAATTTTTAAAAAGCAAGCGAACTATCTTGAAAAATTTGTCGACTTCGGCGATCGTCCAACAATAGCACAAATAGTGTTTGTCTTCTTCAAAAAGGCAAAAGGGGAAAACGTGGAAAAAAAAATGGAGATGCAGTGAGTTCCAGTTTGAGAGAGTTTTAGAGAGAGAGAGAGTACTTCTCTCTAGAAATCTGGCGATCAGCGATCGGCGGTCTTGAGCGAGAAGGAAGCAGTTACACGCGGAGGCGGCTCTGGCGTGGACTCAAAGGATTAATGAGTTTTTGACAAGCTCAAGAGGTGAGATTTCTCACTGTGAGTTTATTCTCATTTAAGTGTTTCTGAATGTTTGAGTCGAAAAAAAAGGCCGTTAGGGGCCGTTGATCGATCGAAACATGGGACCGAATTATGAAATTTTTTGCAGAAACTTTTAGGCGGATTCACGTACCGGTGGAGTGGGTAGGGACTGTTTGGGTTAATTATGTGTTGATTTATGTATTAAATGGTGTTTTTGGTGAAGTGGGCCCGAACAATGGTAGATCTGATTCACTAAGTGAAGCGATGTTTTGTGATTCAGGGAATAGTAAGCGAGTGTTATTAGAATAGTCTCTCAAAATGTATTTTTAAGTGAAAATATGTGTTTGGTTAAGTAATTCGAATGTCAGATTGCTTGTGGTTAATTTTGATAGCCAAGTGAGCTAATTTTGGTGTTTGAAGTATTAATTACATGACATGTTTGTGTGATTTAATTTTATGTGAATATATTCGTGTTTATATGTTGCGTGTGATTGGAAATTTTGTATTGGAATTGGCGTCGTAAATTAAGTATCATTAAGTCGTCACAGGATCTTGGGAATTGTCACGTAGACGAGTACAGAAAGGTTCAGGAGGGTTGTCTAAAAACATTAATTATCGGGTAGTCAAAATTAAAATATCAATCGTCGAATTGTGATTGATATTCATCGGAGGGTAGTCCTGAAACGTAATATATCCAGTCGTCGGAATGGCTTGATTGATATATATACATCGGAGGGTTGTCCACTATTAAAACTAATATTCTCATACGAGGCTTAGGCGAGTGTGAGAGAGTCGGTGAGGACTCGGGATCTGAGTTGGTCATGTAGACATTCAAGTAGGATTATGCATTTGCTTGAATATGTGTTTAAAGTGGAACATTGCAGCGCCAGGTGAGTAGTAGCTCGCCCAGAGCGATTCTCCTCTTGACTTTGGCTGGCTTTGATCGTGGGGCCGCTCATTTTCACAGTGCGGGGGCGTGCGGACGGCTAAATCTAGAGGTGAGTTTGTAGAGCGGGTGTGGCTTTGATGATTTTTCCATGTATTAGAAATTCCTAATTTTGATATATGTTTGTATAAAGTAATTTACTAGCTCTTGAACTATAAGGATATAGTTGATAATGTTTTCTGTGGACATTGTAGTATGGGCCCGGGAGTAGTTTTACCCGTGTTGTATCGTTATTGGTTATGTTAATTTCTTGAGATAGGTTTAAATGCGGGTGTTTCATTTGGGTAGAGCTCGGTACAAGGAGGCTGCTAGATTTTAAATGATGTCGGGTCACCCAGAGCATTCCACGAGTATTCCATGGGTTGTGGGTGGTCGGACCCCGGGTTTGGGGCGTCACAAAGAGTCATTTATTAACTCTTGAAACTATTGGATATAGTTGGATATAAATATTGTGATGAGTATTGGTTTATGTTTAATAAAGCGGGTTTTTTCTTCGTGTGATTGATGTGGGACAATTGTATATCACGGGTAGAGCTCACGTCTGAAAGGGACTGCGTTGTGAGAAATGTGGTGCGACCGTAGCCTTCCAGCGGGTTGTGAATTGGTCAGCGGACCCGGGTTTTGGGGCGTCACATTATGTGATAAACATGACCGTGTGTCTTAACAGGCGACATAACTTTTCGGGTGTCTGCAGGTCTCTTTACGCTGCATAGGCTATGATATCGGCGGGTCTTACACCCACCTGCCGAGTTCTCGGCTCCTCGAACATGCATTACGTATGAATAACCATTTCCAAACAAAGGTATTTGTTTTTAGTGGACAACGATATAAATAGTGGACGGACTCAGATGTCCCTATTTTTGTGGATAACCCTCAGATGTATATCAATTGGCGGACTTTGACGATTAATATTATATAGACTGACCCTCCCGATCTTTGTAGTAGACACGCCGGTCAATAATATTGTTGAATTGACCTTAGAACCCGATTCTCTTAAGAAACCACCTCTTGCCTTTCCTTTCTTATTGTTTAGGGTCTTGAAGTGCATATAGTGTGAGCCATTTCCATTTTTCTCTTAACGTGCGACTCATTTTGAACGTTGTCTTATTAATCGACACCGCTGATAACTTCTGGCGGTGTTGATCCTGACAAATAATATTCACGACACACCCTCAAACACCTAACACAGTGTCGATCTCAATAATACTCACACCTAATTTTCTATATTCTGGGTCGTATGGAATGCGTGATGTCGATTACGCTTACATTAAATGCCCAATATATTTCGCATGCATATATATTAACATAATTAAATCACATAAAACATGTTATGCAAGTGCAATCAATTACACAAGGTACCTTCCATATTCAATTATAACCATGTTGGTCCATTTGGATAAATAATATTACCACATTTCCACACAAAAAAATAATTTGTGTCACTATTATGTTCCGTTATTCATTTCCTAGTAATAACACATAAAATAAAGTCTAGGCTAGTATAAAAAACAAGGCACCTCTTGGTCATTCACGATTAAATCAGCAAAATGTTGTGATGCAAGCTCTGGCAATAAAACTTAAGAAAACATCGATTCAGGGAGCAAATGCAGCTATCGACCACAGTCAGGGGCTACTTTGAAAATAGTCAAAAAAATTACACATGTGGCCAATGTAATCAAAAATTCAACCAGGCGCTCAGCAGTTAAAATTATTTCAGGTAATCGAAAATAGTCAAATTCTACACTAAGTCAAAAATTTGAGGACTGAAATTCTGACCTTTCCGACCTCTAAGCCAATTCAAACCATTAAATAGCCTTTAGGCAGAAATAACACAAGTAGGAAAAAGTACTCTTAGTGGAGTTTAATGGCTAAGATTTGGTGTCGCGCGTAGCGCTACCGTCACGTAGATGTGACTTTACCTTATTAGATGAAAACCTATGATCCAATTTTCGTAGATCTAATAAATAAGTGAAGAAAAAAAAAATAAAAAAATATATATCTCTCTCCAACTACGTCTCAACTGCCGAAACAATTGCCTTCTCCTCTTTGATTTTCTTTGATTTTAGTTTTTATCTTTCTTTTTGTGTATTATTATATTATTATTATTATTATTATTTAAATACAAGACTCATATTACTTCATTCGGGTCAATTTCTACTCCGAAACAATTTATTTATTTTCAGTTTAATTTATTTTAAATGAACTTAGCTTAAGCCATTTTCTGACTTTCGAGATTTTCGTAAAAATCTGGTCTCTGAAGTCACTGACGGCTTATCACCCAGAAAAATCGTAAAATATTCAGTTTTTCTCAGAATTCGATGAAACTTTTTTGGGTCACTAGATTTATGAACAAATTCAGCAGTGCAATCAGTTTTCGTCATCAAGATCTAGAGAATTTCCAGTCCTCAATAAAATTACCGTTCTGTTTTGAAGAATTTGAATTTGGGGTTTTGATTATGATGAATATTTAATTATCGAATAATTAAATAATATAAAAATAAAATAATTAGGAATTATTATAAACTCTCCCTCTAAATCAAATAGATTAAAAATAATGAGATAATTTTCGTACTTATCCCTCATAAATATTTTATAAAAAATAAAATAAAATTTGCATAAAATCAAATTCATGACTATAAAGATTGTTTAACAACTATTTTCAAAAACAGTTATATTATTTTCTAAAATAAAAGTAAAAAAAAACCATATTTAAAATATCAAGTTTGTTTTTTATTTTATGTTTTTTAAATAAAATTATTTTATGTTCTTAAAAATAGAAATGTTTTAAATAACATCTGTTTACATTGGCCTTAAAAACATCCAGTTATTTATTTTCTATGGTTTCACTGTTTTAAATGATTATTTTTAAAAAATATTCATGCAAACAAATAAAATGATTCATAATAAAACAAAATATAAATTTATTTAAAAATATTTAAACTCTTATAGTTCAATAAACTTTTATTTTATAAAATATAAAATTAATTTTAAATTTATTTTTTTAAAAAATATTTCATAATCATGCAAATATACTAAGATTTTGTAAATTATTAACTAATAGCCTCACCAACGACCAGTGTTTATATTGGGATATAATTATAGTTTTTATAATTAAATACTTTAGTTATAATGTAATAAACTATCTTTAAACTCCAATGTCGGGACCCTCTTCTCCTTTATGTCTTGTTTTTTGCATGATGAACACGTAATTATAAATTGTTTGTATAGGTTTTGGTGATATTATTAGTGAAATTTTATATTTTGTTAGGTTGTATTATTATATAGCAAAATTATAAATTATCTACTAAAATTTCCTTAATTATTTTTGACGACTCCTAGTGTATTATTATTATTTTTGAAATACGGTTAGTATATTAATCTATAATATTAATTGTTATAGATTTTTTTTGAATACAGTTGTTATAGATTTAGGGTTTGTTTGACAATGCTTCTTATAAGTATTTTTAGGCTTAAAAATACTTTTAAGTGTTTTTTTGGAGAAAAAAAAGGCATTTGGTAAAATAATGAAAAATGTCTTTTAAACCTAAAAAAACACTTAAGTGTTTTTTTTGAGAAGCACTTTGAGAGGTGTTTTTTTTTAAAAAAAAACACTTCAATTTTTTTAATATACCAATAATATCTTACATTCCTTTTAAAAATCAAATTATATTTTCATAAATTATATAATTATTTATCCTTCCTATTACATTCATATATTTTCTTAAAATATCTAATTATTATTTTGGATAAGGCAGATTATTTTTAATATCTTGATAATTTCCTTTTAAAAAAATCAAATTATATTTCATAAATTATGTAATTATATTTTCTTAAAATAGCTAATTATGTTTTTGGATAAGACGAATGTTTTTTTTAAATGGATATGAAAAGTGTTTAATGATCAGTTACCTTTTAAATTTTATGTGGTTCATAATTGTTGGTATTTTTTTTTCTTTTTTTTAATACATATTTTTGTTCTTCTTATTGTTGATAAAACAATAGGTTACCACATAGATAATAAAAAAAATATTTTTATTTTAAATTTTTGTAGCTCATTTTTTTAGGCATATTAATTAAATATCATTTGAAAGTAATTTTAATGATATAAAATGTTTTTATACTTATTAAAAAACACATATCTAAATCACTTTTTTTAGATTCCTATAAAAACTTTATAATAAAAGCGTCAAGGAAAATGTTTTGACTATAGTGTGCTGAAGGTCACTCAAAGTAAGTGTTTTTAAAAAAAACACTTTAAATTTTTTTGGATATTCCTAAAATACCTACTTGTTTATCCTTAAATATCTATTTATTTTTCCTTAAAATATTTATTTATTTTATTTAAAAAATACTACTTTTTAAAATTCAAAAAATTCAAATATTTTTGTAAATATTTAAAAAATTCTATAATCATAAAAAATATTTTATAAAATTAATTATTTTAATTTTTCATTAATACAAAAATTTTCATATATTTATTAATAATTCAAATATTTTTATAAATATTTTATAATTGTATATGTTTATTCATTAATTCACTTATTTTTATAAATATTTTTAAAATTTTTATAATCATACAAATAGTTGATTTAGGTTTTATTATTATAAATTTTTATACATATTTATATACAAACATGTTAAATAATTAAATAAATAATAATAAGGAAAAACTATTATGAGATATGTTATTGTTATGGGATATGAATATTAAACTATTTAAAAAATCAGATCCAAATAATCTTATTTGAATATTAAACTATTTGAAAAATCAGATCCAAATAATCTTATTTGATAAATAAGTCAACTATTTAATAAAAAAGTAAAAATATTTGATAAAATTATTTGGTTCTGATTTGTTTCTATAATAATAATTTTTTTCTAAATTTATGTGAAGTGTGATAGGGCGATCAAGTAAGTCAAATATTTAATAAAAAAGTAAAAATATTTGATAAAATTATTTGGTTCTGATTTGTTTCTATAATAATAATTTTTTCCTAAATTTATGTGAAATTAGACGATCAAATAAGTCAAATATTTAATAAAAGTAAAAATATTTGATAAAATTGGTTACGATTGTTCTATAATAATAATTTTTTTAGATTTATGTGAAGTGGGATCAGTGGTGAAGTAGCCCATAAAAAGCATTGCATTGTAGTTACAGACACTTGCATTTAATTTCCGGCAACTTTCTCTCCCTGCAAACACCTTTCCGGCAACTTTCTCTCTCCAAACACCTTTCCGGCACCTTTCTCTCTCCGAAACACTTATTTCCAGAATGACTTTCTCTCTCTTGAGCACCTTTTGTCATAGCTTTGATGGCGACGGCGGCGAATATTACGAAGTTGGAGGAAGAGGAGGAGGGCAAGTTCGGAAGAATGACCTCGAACGCGGCGTGCGATCGGTAGCCCAGTATTTGTCGGGAACCACAGGAATGGGTGGTTGTCAATTCGTCGATCCGACCTCGGACTTCATTAACAAATTGTTCCAATTATGTTTTCGAGCGGCTCCTGGCTGCGCTTCACCCTCCACCGGGTTCTTTTCTTTCCCCATGTTCCCCTTTTCCCGAAAAATGGGATTGTTATTTCTCATATTATTAAACTCTTACTTGTCGGCCCAGGGTAAGCGAGGAACCCGGGAGACAAGCGAAGCTGGTATCCTTGTGGCTTGGGCTCTTAATTATCAATTATCATTGTATCCATTTGAATTTTAAAATTCTTGCTCTAATATTGTGCATTGTGGCTATTGGGATCATGGATTCTAGAAGCCTTGAAGCAGACATTCTAGATTGGAAGCTGTCGAGCAAATGTCTGAAATGGTACTTAGTTTTGGCCAGCTTGAGCAAATTTTAAAGCGAATTATTTCTCATATTTTAAATGCTTTGGATTAATTAAACCCTATGTACACTATTTCTCTGTCAAACTTTACTTGTCCAGAGCCAGAGGTAAGCGAAGACAGGAGACAAGCTTAGAAGCTGTTATCACTGTAGATGGCTTGAACTCTTAATTTATCAATTATCATTGTAGTCATTTAATTTTAAATTGGTCGGCTCTAATATTGTGCATTGTGGCTGTAGTTGATCATAAAGAATTCCGCTGAAGCACAAGAGCAAGACATTACCATTGGAAGCAATCCAATAAGTAGCTGTTTTGGCAGGCAAGTTTTTCACTTTTCTAGTCATCTCTCCATGATCCTAATTTCCATTTTCATTTATGTCGTTACAGTTTAGCCTTTAATGACCACCTTGTTTTGAATTTGAATAATTAAGACACTGAATGCCAGCTGTATCTATGTGAACAACAATATGTCATTTTCCATAAGCAGTTGCCTGCATGACCTTTTAGCCCTCCTTGATGCTGATTTCTGTTATAATTTCATGTTGTTTTGATATAATATTTGATATCACTCCTTTTTATTGGACTTGCTTTATATTGACACTCAATATAATGAATTTCAATTACACTTCAGGTATGAAATTGATCGTTTGACAGCCCTATTGCATTCAAGAACTGGTGATCTTGCCTTTTGAAGAAGAAGAGAAAGAGTGCAGCAGTAACCAGAACCACCAGATACGTTTGATAGACTGCGAAAAAATTCTAATAATCCTGTACAGAAAATGGGGCTGAGAGCCATAGGTTTGCTAAAGCTGTCTCAACCCCTGTAAGGGTAGGAAAACATGTCCATTCTTTCATCTGTTTCTTGTTGATAAATGGGCGTCTTCACCAAAAAAACTGTTTTATTGCATGATGTAGCTCTATTTACATGGATTTGCCAAAAATGTTCTCAGGTTCTGAAGATGATGTTCTTCTCTTGGCTTTAGCTTGTGACAATGAAGCATGAGATCACGTAGTACTGGAAGTTTCCTTGATCGAAGCATTAAGAAGGTCGGCTTTGCCTAGCAATATATTGTTTCGCCGTCAATTGTACCAAAATCTCACCTTTGTTGGGATTTGAAAAGGTACCATGAAGGTATCTTTGTAGGGGAAAAAATATGACCCGTCATTCTTTTCTGCTCTTGTAGTGTTTGTCTTAACATTTTGTTTATCTACATTGGGGTGTTATCGAGCGATGTTTATGGTGGACCGTCATCATCTCGGTCACGCATTGGAGCAAAATAAATTTAAGGTCTAAACAAAGGGGTATACTTGCGAGGTAAATAATGTTCTTTATTTTTTGATTAACCTCTTTTTTATCACATTATGGATTTTATTGCTTTTATTTGCGGCTCTTAAAGCGCGGGAGTTCGATCTAAGACGGTGATATTGGATCTGTTGGTCCCGTCTGATGGTCGCCATAAGCCTAATCTTTGTCTTCAAAAAGTTTATGCCTGACAATTGGTGGAAGTCCTCTTCACGCCCCTTTGGCCCCGGGCATGGATTACGATATGTCATTGTCTTTGATAGAAGCCATATAATGGGTGAATCAATCTAAATTTTCAAAAACGCTAATGGAAAATGGGGACAACAGTCGTCCTGGAGTTAGTTTTGCCCATGTTCCCTCCCAGTCCAGTGAAATGGCTGAAAAATATTGCACTTAACTAAAACATGCCATATTCCAGGTTGTCAACTACTATGAAGGTATCTTGGGGAAAAAAATATAACCCGTGTTTTACTCTTATTAGTGTTTTTCCAATCTTCTTTATTTTGTTTTTTTTTATACGTTAGGGTGTTACGTGCCTTGATGTTGCCAGTGGATATTATCATCTCAATCTGCTAGACAAAATAGAATTTACGGAGTGCAAACAGGGGTATACTTTGTGAGAGATTAAATGTTGTTCTTTATTTTTTGAAGTTAACCTCTTTTTTATCACATTATGGATTTTATTGCTTTTATTTGCAGCTACTAAAGCCCCTTGAAGTTCAGTCTTGGACGGAGTGATATTGGATCCGTTGGTCTATCTGGCCAGGTCGCCATAAAGCGCAATCTTTTGTCTTCAAAAATAATGGATTAGTTACTTCAATCAAAACTTTATTGTCTATGTTTACTTCCCCAAGTCGACTTCTCGGTTCCAATACTTCAAATCAAAATGCTTCCACTCCCGCCAAATTGAGGCATAAGAGATCGTCACCCGGAAAATGGAAGCCCAAGCTTGATCCCATCCCTGAAGGAATCGAGTAGAAGAGTAGCGGGCATTGAAAAACTAGATAGACTATCTGTAAATGGAATTCTCAGTTTGTTTCTCAAGAAATATATAAGATTTTCGTCCATTCTCGATCTTTTATTAATATAAAAATACTCACACTTCAAAACATTTATACAAGATATATGCATATAGATATCACAGAGGAAAAAACTCAAACATCTGGTGGGCACTTTTCAGTTCTCACACTGAATCTGCACATCATGGACCTTCCGCTCTACTTTTGTCTTAGGGATGGAGATGAGAAGAACGCCATTTTTAAGCTCCGCCTTGACCTTGTCTTTCTCGCAATTTTCCGGCAGTTGCAGGCGGGTGTTATACGAGCTGAAGCTGCTTCCAGACCATGAATCCTTTTCACCTTCTTCCTTCTTCTTCTTCTCCCCCTGAATCACCAGCAGGTCACCTTCAACGGATACTTTTACGTCCTCCTTCGACTATGTCCCACGGCAGCCGGACCTCCGCCGTGCCAGGGAACGCGGCGGCGTCCTCGAACATCCGGTCGATTGCGCTCATCATTTGGCGCATCGTTCTCATCGGAGATAATGGGTCTAGCAGTCCTGGAAATTGAACAAAGTTATGTCATTTTTCATCTTTTTCTTCCTGAAATTGGTTTTTTTTTTTTTAAAAAAAAAATTGTTTCTTCCATTCTTTTTATTTTTAATTTTTTCATATTTATTTTTAATTTTTCGTATTTTGTTACCTATCTATTATGATAAATAATGTCGACATTCCATGATTATGACGCACATTCTATCAAATACATCACTGATGAATTAAATATGACAAAAGTAAGAATCTTACTGGAAAGATAGAGTTTGGTTAAATTATATCTCAGTTTTTGGTTATCATTATTTGTGAGAAGAACAAAGGAGGAAAATAATGTTAATAAATTTTATTCATTTTAAACTAATTTTCTTAAGAGCTCAAGTTTATATATGAATATCTCATGTTTCATACCATCTTTTATATTAAGACCACATACTCACATGTGGGGAGTTAAACAAATTAAACGTAATTCACGTATTAATTATTAAATCGTAAATGAGAAACAAATATTGAATTATAGATAGGAGGCTCGAGCTCGCGACTTCGGTCGCCCGATTTGAGCTGAAATTTGTCATATATATATATATATATATGTATACCATATATTAAGGGAGAGGGGGGGGGAAATCTGGCCCGAAATTTGTTGATTCGAGAATGGTAATATACCGAGCAAATAAATCAAAGCTAGCAAAAGCATTAATGGATGACATAGCGTCAGTTAATATAAAGCGGTTCGAGAACTGCGAGAGATAATCACAATATATGCAGAATACCTAAAATTAAATTACATTGAAAGCATCTTGACAAATAAGCGATTTGATGTGAGCCTACTGTTTGATTGAGGCAGTGTTGCGGTTTGAATTATTCATACAAAAACCAATAAACAAACTAACAAATAATAATTCTGATTGATGATAAAAAGCGCTAAGAAAACAAAGGAAAATCAAATGGCAATTAGGATAAACCAGCTTTATTAGAGAAAAGCCTTCATATATGATGGAATATATATACTAACTGATAGGGTTTGAAAAATGGGCTCATGAGGCCCACTCATAAACGAAAGAAGTGGCGCGCAAGCGCGTACCAGGCCCCTCGGTACCATTTAAAGCGAGGGTGACCGGCCCCAGGTCGAAGGGCGATCTGGATGAATTAGAAGGTCGTATCACGCAAAATCGATTGTGTTTGTGCGTCTGAAATAGATAACGCAACAATATATTAGCATAACCGTCCGACGAGTCTGCGTCGATAAGGAAAAAATAATGTGGTCGTACGCGGGTTAGTTCACTCGATAGGAAGGAAGATTATCCCCGAATAAATAGCTCTTTCTAAATCCATTACCAAATCCGTCGCATTAGAAAATCATCAGGAAGCAAGAACAATCACAGTTATAGTCAGTGGTTGGGCGATACCTAAATCGTGCGTACGATGATGAAGTGCGCACTCTTAGACACATACTTACTCATGGCTAACATGTCTGACCACATTCGCCTACGAAGTAGTCTCTTTCTCGGGAAAGAATGGCTTGGCGTCGGAGCGGCAACGAGGCGCAGCCCTCATGAGCCCCCCTTGTTCCTTGTTTTGTGTAGAGTCTTGTGTCGAGCACTTTGCGAGATCACGCGGTCGCGATCTACCTCAGCCGAGACAGTCTAGACCTTTTGCATCTGACCCACCAGTGTCGGGTCCAGCCAGCGACCCCACACCTCGACCGATTCAGGTTGAAAAAGCATCATCCGATTCAGCGCCATACGGCTTAAGCAGCCCGGTTCCACACATATAAATATCGCGATTTTACCGATTCGCGTGGTATCGGCGACGCAGCGAGGCTTAGCGTCCGCCGAGATCACGAGATCCACCGAGCGGCGCGGGCGGCGAACCTCTGGGGCGGTAGAGCGTCTGGCAATACGAAGCGAAGTGAGCGCTCACGCCTCGTCAATAAACATGGTAGAAAAGAAATTAGAAACGGTAGCCCGGGCGATTCTGGCGACCACGGGAAGCGCAGCAAGCTGAAAGGCCATAACCGCACTCGAAGGCGGCCTGATCGACATCCCTCGGCGGTGAAGCAGGGCGGAATCCGGCCCATTACCCGGGCGCGGACCTGACCGGCCCACGGAGAGGAAGCGATGAAGCCGGCGCTTGGGGTGCTTGCTTAGGAACGAAGAATACATCACCCTCGGTAGGGAGCGGAGAACTATCATGGGGCCAAGATTTAGAGCCTTCCCCCGACAAGGCTCGAGTCCATTGAAAGAGGTGGTTAAAGGACATGCCCCAGACACCATGGATACCTTGGTGCAACAAACTGAATCACCCTTCACAGCCGAGGTGCTACGCTATCCCCTTCCAGCGAAATTCAGAATGCCACAAGTGGAAGCATTCGATGGAGTCAAAGATCCCGTCGACCACCTCAATACTTACAAAAATCAAATGGAGCTGCATGGGTATCAGGACCCTGTGCGATGCAGGGCTTTCGCTACCACACTA
Organism: Tetrastigma voinierianum; assembly: GCA_016808115.1. Taxonomy (NCBI): domain Eukaryota; kingdom Viridiplantae; phylum Streptophyta; class Magnoliopsida; order Vitales; family Vitaceae; genus Tetrastigma; species Tetrastigma voinierianum. The sequence goes on along the minus strand of JAEQBH010005018.1, from coordinate 97,214 downwards.
AAAGGGCCGACGCCGCACGGTTTAATAAATTCCGCAGCCGTGATCTCTTCATTCGGTATCCCGTACGTTCATCTCCCACTTCGCCGGGCGGGGCGTGCGAAACGAGTTACCATCTCTTGGCCAGGTAAAGCGAGGCATGAAGTGCGAAGTCTGCGTCACGGAATTGACCGGGTCCACGAAGATGGGCATACTAGATGAAAAGATTAGCGATCACGTTCATTCTTCGGGTTAGGAATACGATCGAAGGACACGTGTTTTCATCTCGAAGAACCCTCAGCGAAGCATAGTAGGGTGCTTGCAAAACGAAAGAAATATAAACGGCGAAGAAGCCCTCTGCTCCGAAGGAAAGCTCTTCCACCCTTAAAGAAAAAGTGGGACAGAGATAAGCAGCGGGGCGAAGCTACGAAAGACAAGCGATTAGGAAACATCCACAAGAAGGATGGAGAAGCGACCCCCCAGGCGTAAACCTCGGGGATCGTGCGGGTACCGCCAGATTCTAAAAACAGCAGCGTTATTCGCCTGGAGTGGTTCACTCCCCTATCGGCTCGAGTGTCACGGTCCTCATGGAAATCTCTGGCAAGCGGTTCTGAGGTAGCGACTCAAATGAAATCGGATCCCGCCCTGAGGACAACACAGTAATGCGAGTTCCACAGGGGCTATGGACATCGCACGGACAAGCTAATATACATCTAAAAGAGAGAAATAGAAATTGCCAATACGGCGCGGATACCTCCGTGTTTCATATCTCTAGAAATTCGAGGCCCGAGAATCGGGCCGGAATCAAACCGGAACCATGCCCCGGCTTCAACCAGCGCCGCCTCGCGAACGGCGACTTCGGCGCAGCAACCCCTTGGGAGAAATCCATGTGATCTCGGGAGGATTTGCTGGAGGAGGAGAGTCTGATTCATTTCGGAAGGCCATCTGCGCGACATCGGAACAAGCGAGTAGGAAATACAGTGGTATCCAAAGCTACTTGCGACAAACCGTCCGTCATTCTCGCTCGGATTTGGAGGATGCCGCACCGAGCAACCCATTGGTAGCGGATTCGAGCAATTGTGGCGACAAAGCGGTTCATCGGGTTCCTGGTTGATAACGGGAGTTCGACATCATCGCCGTCGACCTTGATAAAATGGGCATTGGGAGAGAAAAAGCGGGCCAGTGACGCCTGCATCTGCGGGGATTTTCTAGGGAAAGGTGTTGCTGGTTTCAATCAGGTGCTCACCTGGGAGAGCCCACGCGACCGGCAGCCAATGTGAATTCCTCATTGTAGACGCCCTTGACATAATATGTTTTTGAGGAAGACCCTCTCAGTGATAAAGCCATCCCCTCGCATACCACGTGATAATCAAGTTCCCGACCATACGGAGTAGGGATGGATTCGAGGAAGATCAGCGGGTAGCGAGGAATGCTACGACCTGTGAAGCGAAGCGATCAGCAGCGTGGTGTGGGCGAGCGACATGCGTGACGAGGTGCTCACGGGCTGAGCCCTCGAAGAGCTAGAACCCGATATATTTGGATGACGACGGAACATCTCGCCTATATCGGCTCGAAGCCATGAGAAGACCTCAAAAAGCCTCCTTACTCGGTTTTGAGGCCAGGCGAGAGCGTCTTAGCATGGAAGCGAGGGCGGATATGGTGACCTACGATAATCACACATAAATTTGAACACCAGCTCGTCCTTCAGCCGTCGAAAAAAAGCGAAGGAGCGCCGCGCGGAAAGCGAAAAGCCATCGGCAAGGAGGTCGGCAAGCTCGCCGGCGGGAGGCGATCGGGAGGTGGAATATCACGGTGGTTGGCTAGCGTCGTGCTTTCGTCGAAAACAAGCGGCAAGTGGCGACTCTGTATCGACTTCACCGACATAAACAAGCATGCGAAAGACTGACTTCCCTTTGCGGATCGACCTCGCCATTGGGCGCCCACGGCGAGCCATGAACTTCACCGATTTATGGATGCTTTTCATTTGCAAGCCCAGATGGTATGGACCCAGAACTGACCCGAAAGACCTGCCGTTCGTCCTGACGCGCGGAACTGTGCTATCGGGTGATGCCGTTCGGACTCGAAACGCGGGAGCCACTAGAGAGATTGAGGTGAAGCGGATGTTCGAGCGGGTGGGTGTAACTATGGGGTACCATATAGGCGATATCTTTGGTCGAGTCCACCACTGGTAGAACTCCACATTGCTTTCGTCTTCGGCGTTCGGATCACGAGAATTACAACATGGCCCGGACGACTAAATGTGCCTTGGCGTGGCGGAAAATTCTAGGCTTCATAGTAAACCAGAGGAATTGAGGCAAATCCGGACAAGATAAAGGCGATTGCTCGACATGCTAGTCTCCCTGCAGTGTAAAGGAAGTCTGACGCTGACGGGAAGGATTGCGGCTTTAAGTAGGTTCGTATCGGGCGAGTGATAAATGCCGGCCTTTCTTTACGAGTCTGAAGAAAGCCTTTCGATGGAATCTGAAAGTGTGAAGAAGCATTCTCGGCATTGGCGATACGAGTTCCCCTCATTCTAGTAAGCCACATCGAAGGGCTGTCACTACATGCTTAAGCCGGGTGTCGGACTTTTCAGCAGTGTCACCAAGTCGAGAGATAAAGCGAGTTCGACACCCGGTTACTATTGCGGTAGGAGCTCTGGGGCGAGAGGAGAGGTGCAGAATGGAAAAGTTAATTTTGGCTCTGTGTAGCAGCTCAGGCTCATCGTATTAATTCATCTGTGAAGTTAAATGAATACCCCGGAGTGAGAGCAAGTGTTGCATAGGCCGAGAGGAGACCTCAGGCGTGAAGTGGGCCGTAGAGGAATTTGGCGAGTTCGATATCGAATACGGGCCAGAAACTTCTGATAAAGGGCAAGTCTTGGCCGATTTAGTCATGGAGTTTACATCAGTTGTAAAGATGCCCCGAACTGTAGTGACCTCCTCGGCCCAGAAACTCTCGGTAGATGGAGCTTTGACCTTGAGGAGTGGAGGCCGGGTCTTATCTAACTTCCCGAGGAGGAATAGACATTAGTGCGCACTTTCGGTTGGATCCATACTTCAACAACGAAGCGAGATATGAGGCGAGTCATGCGAGCCTCGACCTCTCCCATTTATTAGAAGTCGACTAGCTAGAGAGTGGTGACTCGGTGGTGGTCAGTGACAGAATACCTCACGAGGCGAAAGTGAAAGGATGATCCTATACCTCCGAAAGGTTCTAGACTTATTGAAAAAATTCGTGTTGGTTGGTCGTGACATGTCCCCGAGGAGCGAGGAGAACTCCGTGGCCTTTGTGAGATTAGCCACAGCCTCACAGGAAGACCTCAGCAGGTCGACACCCGTCGAATACCTGGCGGAACCATCTATCGATCTCTATGGCGAGGTAGTTGCCCAGGTCGGGTCCCAACCGACTTGGATGGAGCCCATTTGGTATTATATTATAGACGAAAGCTGCGGGACGGCCCAGAAGAGCGGCTAAAATAAGGCGAGGTCTTCCGGGTTTACGATCCACTGAGGGGAAGCCTCTGAGTGAGGGGATTCTTCACACCTTTTCCTTAAATGCATCGCGGAAAAGACAGAAGTGCGTGTAAGAGGAGTACAGGGCATATCACGGGGAATCACACTAGGAGCTCGGGCATTGGCGGGAAAATCTTGAAGCGAGTCTTTGCGGCTGCTATACTCAGATGCAGCCTACCTAGTCAAGAAATCAGAATTTGCCGGAGCACGCCGAGATCCTCACGCCTCCCATCAGGAGCCCTTAACGTCGATCCGCAGGCCCGGCCTTTCCAATGAGTGGGGTTTGGACATCTTTGGGACCCCTGCCCATTAGTAAGGGTCGGTCTCAATTCATAGCAGTCGCGATGGGTACTTCACCCAGTGGGCGGAAGCTAGAGCCTTTAGCCGTAATTACGGAGGCAGAGATCTGTGATTTTTGTGTGAGCCATCATATCTGAGTTTGGTATCCCAGAGCGCCTGGTATCGGTGACGGAAAACAGTTCGATAACTTCTAGAGATTCGAGAGATTTGTGCCGAGCTCGGGATTAAAAACTATTACTCGTCTCTGCACATGATCAATGGGCCAGTAAAAGTCATTATCGAAGCGTAAAAGCGCGAAGACCAAGCTGGAAGACCTTAAAAGGAAATTGGGTAGAATACCTCCCGGAGTATTATGGGCCTACAAGGCGACAGAAGTCGACAACACGGAAAAACCATTTACTTACTAGCCTTTGGCTAGGCTTGATGAACCCTGGGTTGAGGTCAGAATAAAGTCTCTAGAATCGAGTTAGCATCGGAGTGGAACATGATAGTGAAGCTCTTTGTCTATTTAGACCTCTAGATGAAAAGCGAGCAAATCTCGCGCCTGAGAGGAACTATCAAAGGAGAGACGGCGAGGTACTTCTGATAAAGTCAGCCTAGAAGCTACATGCTAGGGTGATTTAGTCTTAAAGCTCCTGCCGTGAGAACTCGGCGCATGAAGCGGGCCCAATGGGAAGGCCTTATACCGTATCTGCAGTCGTCGAGACCCGAGGCAATTATGAGCTCCAAACAGAGGAGGAAAAATCTTACCACATACATGGATTGCAGAGCATCTTAAAGCGTTTTTACCAGTAGGCATCGGTTTGTAATATTAAATAGAGCCTTATCGATTCTTATGTAACGAGTTGAGCGTTCACTGGTTATTTAGTTAGACATCTCAAACAGTTCAGATATATAAGACACAGAAAAATACATAATGAGAAAGTTCATAGACATAAAAGTCACTCTTTATTCCAATCGGATTACATTCGATTCTGATCCCGGTGATGTCATCGATTACAATCCCAGTCTGTGAGTTCCCTTAAAAAAAAAAAAAAAAAAAAAAAAAGGCAAAGGAGAAGAGAGAGATGAAAAGAAGGAGAAGGAAAAGAAGAAGTGGAAAAGGAGAGAAAGAGAGAGAGAAGAAAAGGGATGGAAAGGTTTGTGCGAAGAAACAAAAAAGGAGAATGAGATGTGGAAGAAAGATGAAAAAGAAGGAGGGAGAGAGAGAGCAGAGAAAGGAGAAAGGAGGAAGGAAGAAAGAAACGATAAATGGAGAAAGCGCCCATGAAATGCATCGCCTCTGGACGCATTCCTTACTGGTATGGAATAACATGACTCCCATAAAGGGAGACTAGGGGAAAAACACAACTCCCACATGTAGAAGAGCAATGAGGCTGATCCCGAATCTTCGAGGGGGAAAAGTCCCTGTAACGACCCGGACCTGGAAGCACTTCATCTCGCACTCGATTCACGTACGAAGGATCTGAAGTGTAGACTCCATAGCAACAAAGCGCCATTTATAAGAGGCGAAGCACTCAAAGTCACTGAGCGTTCCAAATTCTCCATCGATCGACGTAAAGGCGTTCGCACCTTTAAGAAAATGTGGAAGTCGAATGGCGCATACGTGATTCAATCAAGCAGTCGTTCGGCCGGGAGCGATGGCTCACTTTGACAAGCTCATCACTGCACGAGGCCATCTTTGCCTTAGAAGTCGAGACCGGCTGGGCTACATTGTCATAGGCTACATCGCCACTTGGTGGAGCGCCACGAGGCCGCGACGCCGGGAGCCCGTGCTTCCTTTGGCAGGCTCGTCTACTGCACCACGAGACCGCATTGCCTCGGGGTGAGACCCGGCTCATTTGCATTCTTGAACGAGCTACCGCCCGCGCTCGGTAGAACGCCACGAGCGCGGCAAGGGCGATGGCTCACTTTGACGAGCTCATCTACTGCGCCGCGAGGCCCGCGGCGCGCCGAGTCGAACCCATTTCGAGGCTACGATGCCACTCGGCTACATTGCCACTCGGTGACGCGCGAGCCACGATTGCGAGCCCGATTATCTCTGGCTCATCTACTCTACCGAGACCCGCGGCGCCTCGAGTCGAACCCGGCTCGGTACATTGCCACTCGGCTACATCGCCACTCGTTTGGGCCACGAGACCACGGCGCCCGGGGAGCCCGATGGCTCGCTTTGGCGAGCTCATCTACGCACGGACCCACGCGTTGCCTCGGGAGTCAGTTGACTCATTTATCGCCACTCGGCTACATCCATACTCGGCTGGAACACCACGAGCCCGCAGCGTCGGGGCCCGATTATGGCTCGTACGAAGCGAGCTCATCTGCTGCTGCGCGGCCGGCGCCTCGAGTCGGACATTTCAGTACATTGCCGCTCCGGCTACATCGCCCTTTCATTTGAAACGCCACGAGCCACCGGCGCGGGGCCGGTGGCTCACTTTGACGAGCTCGTATACTTTGCCTGAGCCACCTTTGCCTCGAGTCGGACCATTTCGGGCTACATTGCCACTCCCGGCTACATCGCCACTCGGTACGGAGCGCCCGCCTTGAGCCACGTAAGCGCCGAGGCGGTAGCTCACGTTGGCGAGTTGATCCGCCGGCCACGAGGCCCGCGGCACTGCGAGTCGGTCATTTCGGGCTGAAGCGCCGCTAAGGCCCGCAATGCGAGAGCCCGGTAGCGCCGGCGTTGGCGGTTGATCCGCCGGCCTGAGCCCGCATTGCCCTGCGAAATCCAGTCGGCTTTCATTTGGAAACCCGCCGAGCCGCAGCGCCGAGCGATAACTCACTCACGAGCTCGCCCGGCTATTCGCATTAGCCGAACTCTTCCAAGCAATTTACATGGGCGAGCTACGCGTCCATAGGCAACTCGCTCCCAGCGGCTTCGGCCTAAATTTCGAAGCGGCTCGGCCCGATAGAGACCATGACTCCATTTGTATGCGGCTTCAATGATTCATGTCGCGGGACACGCGGCTGGGAGTCCGGCTTCATTTCGAGCTGACTCGGTAGATGGAGCCCGACTCACTTTGACAAGTTCGAATTTACTTTCGGCATAGGTCTCATGCAACCTAAGGAGTCTGTTGACTCATGCGAGTCGGTGGAGTGGGTGGCGCTCGAAGATGATGAGCTGCGCGAGAATAGGTCATGCGACCTAAGGAATCGGGTTGACTCATGCGAGTCGGTGATGGAGGTGAGCCGCTCGAGATGTGAGCTCACAAAAATGGGTCATGCATCCTAAGGAATCGGATCAGCCGGTGAGACGGTCAGCGAGACCGGCTCGATTTGGCCCGAGCTCGCTATCCTGAGCCATACGGCTAGGAATCGGTAGCTCGTACAAAATTAACCGAAGCCTCGCGACTCGGTTTAGCAAACTTAGTACCCCAAACTCAGACCCTCAATTCGGGCCATACAATTCATGAAGAAAAGCGAAAATACTATAGTGAGAATGCAGACGATAAAAAATGAATATTTATTAAAAGGAGAGCTACATATGTCTAGGCAGACGACCAGAGCTTGAGTGTACATAAAAGAAAAATATAAAAGTCGATATTAGGCGGGGCGAAATGGATGCGAAACCTAGGCGTCGTGAAGGAGCGAGCGATGAAGAGGGGAATGGAGGCTAGCAGGAGTATTCGGTTCTTGAGAATAATTCTGAAAGACTCCTCTGCCTCCTCGTCGCTGGGAGATCGAGTTGAAGTCGAATCTGGAGTGGGCGTTAGCGACAGCCTGGCTGGCAGGCCACCCGAGAGGCCCAGGCATGGCGGTCCTGATCGCTGTCAACATCATCCCTCTGAGCAACCCGAGGATATTTCTTTGGTGAAGATCCCAGCGCATTAAGCGGCCTCCCTCGATTCGATGCTTTCAGCGAATTCTGACCTCTCGGAGGCCTCCACGTGACCGCGTCGCGGCGCCACGGCCTGGAGGCCTCGCCCACGAGCCACGGCTAGGCTGCGCTACTTTATCACACGGTCGCCTTCATTAGTAGCACGCGGCTCCTCTTGAGACTCCTGAGCTCGCCTGGGATGTGAGCCTAGCTCATCACCGCGAGTGCAGGCTGTCTTGGGAGGGGCTATGACCCGTCGAATCTCGATCGGATCATTGGTGCCAACACAGAGCTCACCGGACCTTCAAGCTCGACTTCAGCCGCCGAGCCGCGAGACTTCATCCTCTCTACTTCACTTCGAGCCTGGCTAGACGGTATCTTTAAGTCAAATTTAAGTCTCTCTTTCCTTGATCCTCTGTAGCCTTAAAGTCTTAGCCTCGATTATTTCGGAAGAAAGAGTAGCTCGTATATCATCGAGGCGATTTTTACATGCTTTTCGTTTAGTTTGGCCTTATCGGCCAGACCCTTCAAATGAATGGCTACCTGCACATTAAACATGAAGTCAGCATCTAACACGGGATCAACTTGAAAGCCGAGACTTCTCGGTCACGAGGGACTTAGGCTGACCACGGAAGGATAGAGACGAGCCTCATCCCGCGAGGCGGCGCTTCGACCTCAGTCGAGAATCCTTAGGAGCCAGACGAGATCGCACCTACCGCGAGTTCAGCATTAAAAGAGCAAAGTCCTCGTCTTCGTGACTTTTGATTCGGGTTTTTTCTGTGACTCTTCCACCGCCCGGTGGCTGCCACTCTCAGAAGGCGGATTCCCAGAGGCGGTAATAGGCATAGTCAGTGCTCAGCGACTCCATCGAGAGATTTTGCCTTCTGATGAAGCCCAGAAGGGCGGAGAGCTCGTGACCACAAGGCCTCGCGAGCCCATTCTTGCCGCTCAGGCACCGGTGAAAGTCGGAGAACGCCCTGATTACGAACCTTGGCCAAAGCCGCGGATCTTTCTCGGTGGAGCTTGATTTTTCTGTTTCGCACTTCGGGGCTTAGGGACGGTGCCCCAGTGGACGAAATCTCTTTCCCCTTTTTAGTAGGAGTGGCTACGGTAGCTTTAATGGGAGAGACTCACATGGTGGAAGGAGCGAGGGCCTCGACGTGGAACATCACGGACCTCAGGTCGACGGGCCGAGGTGTGGAGTTTTATCGGCTCCGCATAAGGACGACGAGGACATTCCACCAACACGAGCCACGACATTATCTTATTGCTTAGGTCAGTCGAGCACAGGAAGCATGAGAATAATCTGAATCGAAGCCAGCAACCTTCCTGCGAAGGTTACACGCAGAAAGCAGAGCAAAAACACTCCACGAAGATTATCGAAATTGGTCGAGCCGCGGGCAGCCTAGAGTATCATCGCGCCGGAAGGATCATATTCCCGGTTCACGCCCTTATGAGAAATAACGTCCTTCACGACTATGGGAAGAAGGAAGATCGGTGATCAGGAAGGAGCTCAGGGGCGCTGGAGAAATAAAGGAAGCCCTCGGTAGTCCTTTGGGCTAAAAGATGGGGAGACGAGCCACCCAGGGCGCAAGGCCCCTGTCCTAAAGGCTATTAGGCCCACCAAAATGGCCCAGTTGGGAGCGAGTTGGAAGGACGGACATTGAAATGTTGCGGGAACCCTTTCACTTGAAGGGATCACGTGGAAAGCGAGCCATTATCAAGCGACTTCAAAGAAAACGCCATCCTAGGCACGAAGCTACATAAAAAGTCAAGGCGTCGGGGTCCATACGGGCGCGGAAGATCGATAACGTTGTGAAAGTATCATGCGGGCCGCCGACCTGATCGCCAGCGACGGGCCAGAGTTGAGATGTCGGCCCGAGGATGTTAATTAGGTTTATTTTCCCTTTACCCTTATCCAAGGGAAGAGGAGACGCCCCAGCAACGTTTCGGGGTTCAACCACAGCCGAACGGTCGGAAGCATTCCTAACGATCGAGCGGCAACAAGCGAAGAAATTAAATGGCAATACGTAAAGAAGAAGAGCGACCCGGACCCATAATAATAAAAATGAAATCCAGTCAATTTAACCCTAGCGCCTCGTCGTACCAATCGAAGAGAAACCAAAGAGGTAGAGACGCGGTGGTCCCAGGAATAAGACGGAAGAAGCTACCTCAGGAAAAATGCAGGGAAAAAGACTACACCGCAAGGGTGGCAGAGAACTACGAAGATAAAGTGCGAGATCGCGGAAGAGGGTTGGAGGACGAGAGAAGCATAGGATAGAGGAAGTGCGAAGAGCGAAAAAAAACTAGAAGAGGTGGGGAAACGGCGCGAAAACCCGAGAGTCATCATTATCCACGAGACATATGGCGGCGGTAAGCCTTAACCTTGACCTCGAACGAACCGCGTGGAAATTGCATCGTCACGAAAGCGATACAGCCGCGCTCGTGCAGGTACCCGAAGTGGGAACTGTGATAGGGTTTGAAAAATGGGCTCGCGGGCCTCACCAAGCCGAAAGTGGCACCCAGCGCGATACCGAACCCCTCGGTACCGGCCTGGCGAGAAGGCGGGCCGTAGGTCGAAGAATGATCACGGATGAATTAGAAGGTCCATATCCACGCCGTCAGTTGTGTTTAGCGATACGAGGAAAATAGAATAACCCCTAACAATATATTAACTTTGCCGGTCAAATAAATCACAAATGCCAATGAAGAAAAATAATGACGGATCATCGCCCGGTTGGATTCCCTCGATAAGGAAGGAAGATTATCCCCGAATAAGCGGCTCTTTAAATCCATTACCATCAATCTTATTAAGAAAATCCCATCAACGAACAAATCCTAGATTCTGATCCAGTGGTTGGACATCTACTATAAATACATAGCCACCCGGCGGTGAAAGAGTCGCACTCTTAGACACATACTCATATCACGAACATATCTGACGTTAAGCCCTCTGACCAGTCTCTCTTTTCTCTCGGCCCGACTTAGGCATCGGGCGACCCACGAGCATAGCCTCGTCGACCCCCCTTCTTCCTTGTTTTTGTAGAGGAGTCAGCTGCGTCCGAACTGCGGATCAACGGTCTCGACGATCACCTTTCATTACGAGCAATCCAGGGCAGCGCATCGACCACGAAACAATCGGGTCCGACCAGCGACCCTGCGCCTCGGCGGGATGCAGTTGAAAAAAGCATCATCACTAACTAACAACTAGAAATTCATAATCAATGTTTTCAGCATTAATTAAAGACTAAGATGACGTTTGTTTTTTTTCTTAATCATGAATATAATTTTTGTTTTGGATATTGCTAAATAGAATTAAGTATTTAGTTGTTTGTTTTTTCTAAAAAAAAAAATCAACTTTTTAATTTTTATCTAAGTTTTGAGACAACAAATTTTTAAATAAAAAATAAAAAATACATATGATTTTATTTAATTAACATAAAAGTGATCATGAGAGTTTCAATTGGATCATATATATGATTATTTTCATATTTCAATATTTAGTTTTTCTTAATAGAAAAACATTAAAAATTAAAAAACCCAGCTTTTGACTTTTTCTATTCAGCAAGAAATTTTAAAATTTCAAAAAACAAACTGTCTAAATATTAAAATCTATTTTGTTTTCATCAAAAAGTAAAAAAACAAATGCCACTAAATGACAAACTATTACATCTTTTCATCTAGTGGCAAAAACAAGAAGTTTTTTTTTTCTAAAAAATAAAATAGAATGTGATGTTTAATGAATCGAAACTTAGTAAAAGTGTTCTACATTACTCGGAAAATGAACTTCATATATATATATATATATATATATATATATATATATATATATATAGATAACTTGAGCTCAACTTAACAACTATGGAGGCCTTTTTTTAGGCCTTAGGCCCTTCTTGAACAATATTTTGAGTTTATTTCAAATTGAACTTCATTTTATTTATTTTTAATTTAATTCTCCTGCTAAATTAGACCTAACAACTTATAAAAACCCTAGATACCAAAAATCATATAGTTTCGACTTCATCCTTTACTAGTGTTAGTTGATATTAATGAAAATGATTTTCTTAAGTTTATCGTAAAAAATATGAAAAATAAATATAGTTAAAATTTAGTTAGAGAAACTATACATTTTTAAATAATTTAATCTTTATATGGAGGATAAACAATAACTAAAACAGATTTGAACAATTATTAAGTACCATTTAGTAAATTTAAATCTATTTTTCCATTTCTCTTTTCTTTTTCCTTCCTTTTTGTTTTTCCTACATGAAATTTTCTAATAAGCAAGCGTCGGAATTAATATTATAATTGTTTCTTTGAAACACTGACTAATCTCATAGTCTTAACCATTTATATTAGTCATGTCAATCATATAGATATTATCTGCTCTGGGCCCCGAGGGCCCTCGCAGCTAAAGCGCGTTAACTAGGTTGAGAGAATTCGTCGCATATAGTAATGGAAATTCTGTCATATCGGAGTATGAGATGTGACAAAATGCTCTCGTCTGCAGAGCCAACTGACGTCACCGTTGTACATTGCGTGGATTCGGGACTAAATGAATGACACCCGCATGGGATTCATGAAACAAACTCCCACATCGAGGTCGAGAATCGGCTCTGATACCATTTGTAACGACCCAACTCAACCATGTAGATATTGTCCATTTTGGGCCCAAGACATTTCACGACTTTAAAATGTGTGTACTAGGTTGAGAGGAGCCCATACTTATATAGCGTCGGAACTTTCTCCCCAATCCGATGTGAGTTGTAACAAACTGTGATGCCCCAAATCCCGAGGGTTTTTTTTTTTGAGCGATTGTCCATGAGCGAGTGATGAATAGTGTCCATGAACAATGACCCAAACAATGCTCAATTGCAAGTCTGGGTTGTGTGCATAGTGTGTGTGCATTGCACTTGATCCCGGCGCCTGCTTGTCTTATTTGTAGTCTTGGCCAGCATGTGCTCGTTAATCGCCGTATTTGGAGTTGTGCATGCTGGTCGCGACATGCACGACACTTTGGCTGGTCGCGACACCAAGGAATTAAGATGTCAGCGACATGAAAGAGTCATCCTGTCCCAAGCACGGTGCGACACCGATTTCAAGTTCTTTGGGCTAAAGGGCGGCCATGACTTGACACCAATTTGCCAAACCGGTGTCACGACATCAAAAGCGTATTCGCGTACCACTTCAACTCATCACATCAAACTAATAATCGCGACACTAACAGTGAATTGGCGACACCATAAAGGCTAACCATCCAGCGACATCAATAATCATGTCGCAGCTTGCAGATGCTTATTGGCGTGCGGCGCGAAACCATGTCAGCATCGCGCTACTCGACCGCCGCATACGGCGCCGCAGCGCTAGGCCCATCTTGTCATGACCACAGGTTCTTGGTCGCGACCTAGAGTACGATGGAGCAATAGCCTATTCCATTTTGTCACTTGCATTCCTCTTTTCTTTTTCTTTTTGTTCTACCCACTATAAAACTACCAAAAATTAGCCTCATTACTCTGAGGCTCAGAAACCTAAAAACAGCGGAGTGCATATATTATACAAAGAAATTTAATTACAGTACACACAGCAGGGTTTTTCTTCCCCGAGTTACAAAACATGAGGCAAGCCCAAATTTGGCCTTCTCTTCGTCACTAGAGTCTTGGATTTGTCCCCTCGCCTTGAGTACCTCCGGCACCTGAAAATTATTTTCCCACGAAGGGGTGAGCAATGCCCAGTAGTTGAATTCTTCTACAAGGGCTACTCCCTACCTAAAATGCACATGCAATGACACAACACAAACATCCACATTCCATACAATTTACAATTTATTCATGGAATGACTTATATCATGCATGAGATGTTTTCATGCCCATATCCTGAGTCACTCACCGACTCCCTCACATTTTCCAAGTGTGACAACCATCATTGGTGGTACCAATGACACCATATATTGATCCCTTGTCGGCTCACCAACACTTGATACAAGCGCCCGATGGGTAACTAATCTGAGAATGCTCCGGAAAAAAGAAACTCATCGCGAACTCGAAGTAAAGTGATAACCATGACCGTGTGTTTTCATTGGGCAACAGAATTTTTCCTCTTACACCGTGGGTCTCTTACACCCATACAAAACTTTTCGGATAACACCGCGGGTCTCTCACACTCGTCTGAGAACTTTTGGGATCATAGTGAGTCTCTTACACTTGAGTTTCGGGCTTTTCACTAAGGGGGTTGCGACCCCCTTCTTGTCATCTAACACACATTAATTATTATTTTCACTTTATGTTTTGAACCATGAGTCATTTATTAGGCGTCGTCAAAATACGAGGAAAGCTCATCACACATTCACGAGAATGGTGAACAACTATCTGATGCACCCACATTTGACTCGATGCGATGTAGCCGTGCACATGAATGCAATGATGCAAATTCATATATTCAATTCTAATGATTCTTACACAATTATATTCCATATAATTCAAACATCATGTTAACACATCAAATTAGCATAGAGACCATTTTTCTGGTCTCTATGCGAAGCTCTTACCGCGAGGACAAACTTTCCCTCTTGCTCACTTTGAAAGCCAGCAGTCCGTCGTAGGAAATCTAGAGAGGTAGGAGCTTTTCGACTCTAAAGCTCATCTCCCTCTTCTCCTCTCTCCTTGCTCCACTCCTCTTACAAGCAGTTTAGTGAGGAATTAGATTCGAAAGGTGTCTCTCACATTTGCCACATGTCACACTCTTAGTGACTCCTTACAGTTTCCGCATGCACGTATCCTTAATAGTGGATTTCATTCCAATTATGAAAATGTCACGTGCATAGGCCCCAGGCTCTTGCATTTGACTTACTCAAAACTTGACACGTGGCTCAATGTGAGGCGAGCTCAAAACACTTCTTAGCGTGTTTAGCGTGTCCTCTTGGTGCCTTAAGCAGTGATGAAATTTCGGTGTCTCGAATTTGGCCGAAATATGACGTGGTAGCTAGATTTCGCGAGACGATTTCAATGGTGAAGTCCGTTTCGTCATCTGAGATCTAAAAAAATTCCAGTTTTTCTGACTGAAATTACTATTTACCCTTTTTAAAAAAATTTGAATTTTCCAGGGTTTCACACAAACACTCCTCCATGAAGACACAACGTCCTCCTTATGTCTCATGTGATTGCAAGGTCAAATCGAACAGACAAACATTCCCTAAGGAGCCAAACATTCCCTCACATCGGAATCGGGGATCGGCTCGTACCGTACAATAATGGCCGACCTAACCATGTAAATTTTACAAATGGCTTTGGGCCTAAGGGAGACTGCTTGCTTTAGAAACGTTTTAAAGTCGTGAGGGTCTCTTGAGCCCAAAATGGACAATATCTATATGATTGGGTTTAGTCGTTATGGATAAACCTTCAATGGTCCTAATGGGACTCAAACTGATGACCATTAGAGAGTAAACCCAAGGCCAAACTAGCATGATTGTAAAGTCTTGAAAAGCAATATGGTAAATGAATATAAAATTTTTAATATCATTAAATTTAAGAATAATTTCGATAAAATATTACATGTAGTTTCTAATTTTTCTTATCAATTTGTTAGACAATTTAAAATTAGTTTTCTTGATTCTAGTACAAAAAATAACAGTTCAATATCAAGAACACATTTGATAAATCTTTTAGTAAAATATTTACAAATAAGGTCATTCTTCATAACAAATTTTATAATATTATCATTTGTTTTTATATGCATTATTATGAGAACTATATTTATGGGCTTGAATGTCAGTTAATTTTTCTTTTTTGATATTTTTTTTATAACTAAGTACTTTGTTATAATATAGTAAATTGTCTTCATTGGGACTTGAACCTAGGATCCCTCATTTCCTTGGATATCCCGCATCTTTAAACTTTGACCGCTCTACCAACTGAGCTACGCTTGTGGACAAATCGATTCGATTTTTAAAGGAAAGTTTTCAAACATATGTAGGAAAATCTTACTACCAAATATATGAATTGGTATTGCAAATATCTTTTTTAACTAAACAATCCGTTCTTATATTCGCTTTCACAAAGCCTCTAAAATACCTTTCAGCAAAATAATTGAAATAAACAATTTTTTAAAATAAAAAGCTATAATTAATTTGGAGTTCTCTTCAATCTCCAGGTTTAACGAACCATTGTATCTTTGGTGGGTGGGCTTGGACATTGGATAATGCTTTGGGCCTGTTTAGTTCCTATTTTTTGAAAACTGTATTTTGTTCTTAAAAATGTAAAACCCGGGAAAATTAGTAATTTTCAAGAAAAAATGGAAAAAGAATAATAATAATAATAATTGTTAAGAATGGTTCGTGAGCCTAGAAAATTCTCTAGATCTCGAATAGCAAGCAGTTTATGTAGTTAAATTCGATCTCATAAATCTAGTGACCCAGAAAATTTCGTCGAATTCTGAGACAATCGGATTTACGATTTTAAGGTGATAAGTTGTCGGTAATAGAGATAATGGAAATCGAAATAACTTAAGTTAAATTCATTTAAACTAAATTGAACTGAAAAGAAATAAATTGTTACGGGGTAGAAATGGACCCGCATGAGATATGGACATCGCGCCATATACATAAAAAAAAAAAAAAGGAGCAAAGTAAAGTCAAAAAGGAAAGGAGGGGGACGGGAGCAGGGGAGAGCGTGAAAAGATAGGAGAGAGAGAGAGAGAGAAATGGGAAAAGGAGTTTTTCTCTTCTCTTTAAGATCTCTAGGGATATAGGTTTAATGAAACGAAAGACAAAGTCGGGGATCCCACGCATCATTACACGTGGAGTACCAAAATACTTGGGTTCGATCAAACTCCCGCGAGGTAGAAATTTTCCTCTTTGTGTTATTTTAACCTAAGGTCATTAATGAAGCGAGGTTTTCTTAAACGTGAAGGTGTAAATTTTAGTTCCAAATTTTTGGGATTGAGTGTAGAAAATTGCCCAGGAATTTTGGAGATTTGTTTCGAACAGTGGGCTGGGATACCACCCGGGATGTTTTGAATAGTCTGGGTGAATTTTTAAGTTGTTTCGAGGACGATGCAGAGTGCAGATTTTCGGGATTATTTTGGTGGTCTCGGCGGGTTCGGGTTTGGTTTTAATCCCAGGATTGATGTCTTCGGGTTTTGTGGTGTGTTTTGGTAACGCAAAAATTCGGTGACGAACCATGAAGGGACTAAGAGGTGCCCTATTTTATGTGGGTCCGAGATTTGGGCCATTTAGTACGTTATTGTTGGAAAAATAAATAATATGTTGTTGTGTGTAAAATTCATGTTAATATGTGCTTGCGTGATGTATTAACATGAAAGTTGTGATAAATGGAAATTATATGTAGGAAAATATAATTATCCGAAATTTATAAATGTTGCATGTAACTCTTATTATGCATGTAGCATGACATAGCATGAAATGACATATCTGCATTTCATATGCATAGGGACATCGGCTTCATGATTATGTATTGCATGTGGAATGTGGTCATCCATCATTAGTGTTGATGAATGGGTAGTGAACTCGTACTTTGGACTACGTCTAATAAATGTCTCACGGTTTAAAACATAAAAAGTGAAATATAATTAATATGTGTTGGGCGGAGCAAGAAGGGGGCCGTTAATCCTCTCAGGTGAAAAGCCTTAAACATGGGTGTAAGAGACCCGCGATGTGATCCAAAAAGCTTTGTATGGGTGTAAGAGACCCGCGGTGTGATCCGAAAAGTTTTGTATGAGTGTAAGAGACCCGCGGCGTAAGCTAAAAAGTTATGTTGCCCAAATAAGACACACGGTCATGGATATCACATAGACTTCGAGTTATGTGATAGGAGTCAGGATTGACTCGGGATTAGTTGCCCATTGGCACTTGCCTTTGGTAGTAGTGACGGTAAGGGCTCGGTATATGTCGTGGTGCTACCGGTGGCCAGGTTATCACACTTGGCATAGTCATGTGTGAGGGAGTCGGTGAGTGACTCGAGATATGGGCATGAAGATTGTAATGCCTCAAAAATACCTTAGAATTTTTTTTTATAATTTTATTATATATTAGGGTATAAATTAGACCAACTTAGGTATTTTTAGGTGTAAATGAATATTGAATAAATGATTATATGGCTAAGAGCTAAATGAAAATATTATATGCTAAATGAGAATTGATTGGACCCGGAACTTTACCCAAGTGTAAAGGGCAAATTTGAAATTTGTAAAATGAGGACCTAAAGGTCAATTATAAATAAGTTTATATGTCTAAGTGTAAATATGAGAGTTGAATTGCAAATAAAATGAAATATGGGCTATAAAGCAAATAGGCAGAAACTTAAGTCAAAAGAATGTGTTTTTTTTTTTTGTGGCCAAACAAGGCCTAATGAAAAATAAGTAGACTTAGACGAAAAATGAGAAAATGAGAATAGGTGTGGAAGGCCAAACATGACCTTACACTTAAATGAGATAAAGACCAAAATGTGGTCTTTGGGAGCCATTCTCGGGAAGAATCCTATTTTTGAGAGAAGGAGAGGAGAAAAGGGGAGAAGAGGCTGTGGCTTGCGAAAGATCAAGCTCCTAGGTGGTTTCTTCCCACTTCTTGCCCTTGCATCAAGAACTTGTGGCTTTCTTTTGTGATTTGAAGAGGTTAGCGTAAGAAAACAAAACCTCAGCTTCATCTTTGTGATTTTGATGTCGCAAAAACCCCAAATGTGCATAAGTATTTTGTTTTGGGTTGAGTTTAGGTTGTGTCGGGGTTGAGTTTTGGAAGAAGATTGCTTGGCCGGACGGCTACGAATGCTTGTAAAAGGAAATGTTGGCTGTTAAATTGGCCGTTTAAATTTTTGCCAAGACTGCTCTTGTTTTGGCTATAGATTAAGTTATAATCATTCAAATGAATTAATTCCACTTGGTGAAAAACCATAAGAGATAGTTCTACAAATTTATATAAGGGATCAAGAGCAAATTGTAGCTCTAAGGCTCCCAAATACGGGCTTAAAGGTGAGCTCAGGTAGCTCACAGGTTATGCTTTGTTTTGGGTATTGTTATAGTGTTTTTGCCATAAGTTAAGTTTCACTCATCCAAATTGAGTGATTCAAAATTATGGGTAACATATACTTCTACGGAAATAATTTACTTGAAGGAAGTGTATGCAAATTGTAACCCCAAAGTGCCCATAAATTTTTCAAAGTGGAGCTATGTGTAAGAATCCGCTTGATTCTCGCTGCAAATTGGAGTGTCTCGGATGTAAAAATGCAATAACTCGAGTTTGCTGATCCAAATTGATGATTCCAGTTGGAGAAGAAACCTTAGAACTATAGCTTCAAATGTGTAGAAGGAACTATTACCAATTTATGAAGTTAAGACCCCTGAAATTGGGAATAACAGTAGGTAACCGAGTGAACCAGACATACTGATTAGTTTGGCATTAAATTGCCGTAACTTGAGTTTGGGTGATCCAAATGAGATGATTCCAATTCCTACTAAAAATAGACTCATAGAGCTAAAATTTATTGAAGGAAGCATGAGCAAATTATGGCTCATGTGTCCCCAGAAAAATTTTCAAGTGAAGGGGTATTGGGTAGACATAAACCCTTTCCAAAAACTCTTAGAATAATCTACTAATATGTGATTGTCATTGTATTTGAATAGGGGCTGACGAGGAGGAAAGCCGCATTGAAGCTCTAGATTTCAAGATCGGAATCAAAGCCACGATTTTGGTTTGTTCTATCTTCTCCTATTCTCGCTTCAATATTTGAACTATTCGCTCTAAAATGCATAAGAAAAGCATATTGAATCGTTTTTTAATTGATTTCACAAATTGATCGTGAAATGTTTGCAAAATGAAAATTGCATAAGTATCAAAATGAACCGTTTATACAAATGCACATATTGTAGTACTGTATGTTGCTATAAAAGATTTGAACTCTTAAATTGAATGTTAAACCGCTTAGTTCAGATAAAGGATAGATTGGTATACCAATAAGGGTTAAAATAGCGTTATTAAACGAACTTATCAGAGTTGATGTGTCACTCCGATCAAACTCAACCCGACCGTGACGGCAGAAGTGTTCACTAATTGATTTTTTTTAATAACCAGTCAGCAGCCCACGGGACCGCATCGCGTTATAAAATCGCTTATACCGATTTACGTACTAAATGGATCAGTTCATGATTCCGATATCCCGTATAATTTAAAACATAGGTTAAATTTAGATATACATGTAACCTAATTGAATTGATTCAGATCGCGGACAAATCGAATTGAAAAGCATGATTGCAAATTGAAATGAAAAGAGTATTGTGAAATGCATGATTTGATTATCAATGACTTATTGTATGGAAGTGTATATTCAGGATTTGATCAATGAACCATAAATGATTGTATAAGAAATAAGTATATGTATTGTATTGACATTGATCATCCAAAAAGATCTGAAAGTTTGTTTAGTAAAACTACATGATTTGATTTAAACTGAAATCGAGAATGGAATTGTATAGAACCACTAAGCATGAAAATGCTTAGCGTGTAGTTTTATCTATGCGCAGGTACCAATTGAACATGAGCGAAAAGCAAGATTGAGGAGCGTCGAATCATAAAGAAAGAATTGCGGAGTATGTTCCGACATATGCATTCACCCCATATCAATTTTTGAATATTGATATTTTGTAAAAACAATTTCAACTATGAATATCTATTATGTAACTCATTTGAAAATGCTTGATATGCCTTTATAGTAATTGTACTTTTGCATGAATGAAATGAAAAAGGCTTACCCCTTTAAAAACGCTTCCGCATATTTGAAAAGGATTTATGCCAATCGGCGTAACGCGACGTGTTTTGATAAATGATTTTTATTGGCAAGGTGATTGAGTGACATTAGAGCAACCCGATTCGGGCTTGACCCGCCTAAACGGGTCGAGTCAAAAGGGTGCTACAAAGACATTCCATGCATGACGTACGACATTAATGTAGATATTTTCACTCGACGTATGCAAGTTGGTTTGATCATTGTATGAACACTTAGGGTGGGGAGTAACCCTTTGTAAGATTATCACTAACAAGTATCGTCACCCCGTCGAGGGACCCTCTTTTCAAGTACAAGGAGTTTATAAGGGAGATGATCACATCCACGAGGTCGCGGATTGTGAAGAAGGCCGACATGTGGCTCAACAATACTTTTGTAAAAGTATTTATGTAAAAGAAATTGTAATTAAATCTTTAAACTATTTTATAAATAGTCGTATGTATTGCGATATGGTCGTGATCGACTCTTATGCATCGTAATTAAGCGTTTTATTTTCATAGTTTATATTTAAATGTGAATGAATGGATCTCGGTAACGGGATGTATATTAGAGATATGGACAGATGGACCATGTGGGGTCAATACTATTTCTGTTGAGACCTCGGATGAGTTATAATTATACTGTTATTCAGGTTGTATGTTGGGTCAAGCTCCTAAATAAATGATACCGCCCAGCTTCTTTATTTTGAAAATAAAGATCCCACTAATGTACAACAGTTGTGGTATCTGGTCACCCGAAATCCATCTAATTCCTGTCGACGAGAGTCATTACCGGACCTGATTGGGGTAGCGCCACAAAAAAAAAAAGGATAATTCCGTGAACTGCTTAATTCCTGGTTTTTTTTCCTAAAAACACAAATAACAGACAAATCATTAAATTCAAATAATAAAAAAAAATTTCAAGGGACACAGTGTTTTCAAAAATTGTTTTCTATTCTCAAGACAGTTAACAAAGAAAAATGTGGAAGAATCAATAATAGTTCTCATTTTCGTCTCTAAAAACACAAAGTGTGACGCCCCTAAAACCCCTGGGTCCTTTATGCCAACCCGTCAACTCGTGGAATATGTAGCTATCGGGGTGTCTCTCAGAATATTCCTAAAAATATACCCTACAGCTTCACTCGCTAGTGGGTATATTATGTTAAATAGGAATTTTCGGGAAATAAAACGATAAGACCTGAAAATTTATCATAAAGCCAAGGGTAAATTAGTCATTTACCACTTGAGGACATAAATGGCATAAATCAATAAGTTGATATGCAATTATGGAACAGAAAAGATGGGATGCCAAAAAATAAATTTAATAAGTTAGAGTGCAAAATGGAAGAGAAATGGGGGACAAATGCAAAATGAAAAGTTAAAAGAAAAAAAATGGGTTTTTCTTGTCTCGCCAAACATGGCCTTAACAAACATGGGATTTAAGACAAATTTGGTCTCATTTTGGAGGACCAAACCACAGAGAGAGAGAGAGGGAGAGGAAAAGCAGAGAAGAAGAAGCAAAGAAGACAAGAAGTTAAGAGAAGAGAAGAAGAGAGAGTTGAAGAACAGTTTCAAAAAAGGTATGAACTTTTGATTTTGGTATGAACCACTAAATTTTGAGTATGGATCTTTTGGTTTGCATGATTATTATCTTGCCCAAACCTAGGGTTTTGTTAGGTTTCATTCTCAACTCAAAATTATGGGTGCGTAAGTGCGGGTAAAACCCAATAAGATAATAAGAATATGAAATCCTCTCGAGGATGGATTCATAGTTCAATGGCAAAGTAATTGAGTTAGGCTTCAGGAAACCCTAACTAATCATCATGTTAGTATGTGTATGGGTTAGTAGACCCATAATAGAATTGTTTTTTAGAGAAAATCATGAAAGGTTTTGAAGAAAGATATCCATATCAAGGATGATTTGAGTATAATCAGGTTACAAGTATTTATTATGAAATGGTTTTGACGTGTTTATGGGAGTATAGAGCTGGGGATTAGTAGCAAAATATGGAAAAATTGAGAAACACACATTCTCGGGCATTTTGTCACATGTACCCGGGTATTATTTGAACATGTACCTGAGATATCCTTCTAGAACTGAACATGTACCGGCATAATTCTACTTTATTTGACTCGCTGTGATTTTAGCCACAACTTGCTCATTTCTTGGTCCGACATTTGAGTGGGATCTGCGGATAATTAAAATAGACTTCAAGGAGAACTAAACATCCAGAAATAGGCATCGTAAAATTCTGATTTTAAGTGGCCTAAAAATTCACTCAAAGTGGGGTCATGTACAAGCCAAATTCTGCTTCGCTTTGATCGAGTAGAGTGGGTCCGGGTGTCTAGACGTGAATCCTGAGTTTCTGCGTTCCCAATTAAGGGATTCCAATGGAGAAGAACCCTTAGCACCTGATTTAAAAGAAAATGTAAAGATAATGTTAAATTTGGAAGAACCCTGAAAAATGAGTAATAATAAACTGTCCTTGCAAAAATTCCAGAAATGACTAGTTGGCCCGAAATGCCATAACTTTATTTTGATGATTCGATTGGAATGATTCCAATTTCTAAGTAAAGTAGACTTAGAGTGAATAAGAATACATAAATGAGGTATGATTTCATAGAGACAATATTTCATAGTATATGGAGTTCCATGTGCAATAGGCATGAAACAAGGAAAATATAGAAAATGCAACATGTATAAATGTGTTCATGAAACATGAATGTGATATGGAAAAATGAAAACAAACCGAAACATGAAAATGAAAATGAAGGGAAATATGACATGAACACATGATGTGGTTAAGTTATATATGATTATTATCACATATAACTAGAAAATGATAACAAATGATAGGAATATATGAATGGGTATACATGAATGAGTATACATGAATGAGTATACAAATGAGTAATGGAATGAGTATATAGCAAGGCAGTGGATTGGAGGTTATCTTTGAAAGATAATAATAAAGTGAACAACTTGAAATGTGATTATGATCGATTATGAGTTTTATTGGTGAAATATACATATGTGTATGTATATATTGATTTGAATTATTGCTATTCGAAATGTTTGTCACACATATGCATGTGTGCATGTATTGAACTATAAGTGAAATTACCGCATAAAAGTAAATTGATTTGAAATGTGACATTGAATGACCGACATGACGGGATTCACCAACTGAATTCGTCATGAAGGAAATCATAAGTTTGAATGTGAAATCACATTTTTATTGATCGACCAACACACGATTCACCAACCGAATTGGCCATGAAGGTAAACTGCAATTGCTAAATGTGAGATCACATTGCTACCGACGACAAACAGACAGGATTCACCAACCGAACTGGCCGTGAATGTCTAATTTATAGCCATATGTGAAAATGGTACTGTTAAATGGAACCACATTGCTACCGGTCGACAAACATGACAAGATTCACCAACTAAACTGGCCGTGAATGTCGAATTATAGCCATGTGAAATGGTATCAGAATCTGAAACCATCATAATGAACGACAAATGTGACAGGATTCACCAACTAAATTGTCAGGAATGTCTAATCTATAGCGATATGTGAAAATGGTACTGAAGAACAAACCACATTGCTATCAATGACAAACATGACAGATCTACCAACCGGACCAGCCGTGGAATGTCGAATTCTATAGCCATATGTGAAAGTCGGTAATTGTTAAATGTAGTCCACATTGTTACCGACGACAAATGTGACGTGATTCACCAACTCAATCTCATTTGAATGCTCGAATTTATAGCCATATGTGAAATGGTAATTGTTAAATGGAAACCACATTGTTATCGATCAAATACGATAATTCACCAACCGAATCGTCAGAATGTCGAATTCTATAGCCATATGTGAAATGGTAATTGTTAAATGGAAACCACATTGTTACCGAATGACAAACAGACAAGATTCACCAACCTAACTGGCTGCGAATGTCAATTCTATAGCCTAAGGCGTGAAATGGTAATTGTTAAATGGAAACCACATTGCTACCGAATGACAACAGATGTGATTCACCAACCGAATCACCCGTGGAATGCCTAATTTATAGCCATATGTGAAATGGTAATTGTTAAATGGAAACCACATTGCTACTTAAATGACAAACAGACAGATCTTCACCAACTCGAACCGTCGTGGAATGTCGAATTCTATACCATATGTGAAATGGTATTACTGGTGTGTGAAACCCATTGCTACTGAATGACAAACAGGACAAGATTCACCAACTGAATTTGTCGTGGATGTCGAATTCTATAGCCATATGTGAAATCACAAACGGAAAAGCGAAACAACAGTATTGAAAATTGTATTTGTTTAAGTATCTTTCACATTACACATATATAGTAAAAGGTATTATTTTCAGAATGATTACTGGATTGCCTAAAAGAAGTGTTTTCGTAATTAAAAAGTTTAAATGGAATAACACAAAACAAATGTTTTGGGAAGATAATTGAAAATGCCTGAGTAAACCTGCTTCCCGCCTTGATCCGCCACCGCCAGTCGGGATTCGTCGCGACACTTTTGAAAATAAAATTTTAATAAAACGAAACAAAATGTTTTGATTGAAAATGTCGGAGTAAACCGGGCTCCAGATTGGATTCGCCAACCGAGTCAAGTCAGGGATTCAGGTCGCGACACTTTTGAAAATGAAAATTTAATATAACGAAACAAAATGTTTTTAAACGGCATCCCGCATCATGAAACGAATTGCTAAAGTGGATTTGATTAATGCTTCGCCATGAAGAGTGGATAGCAGTCTAATATGTATTATATATCTGATTTTGACCCTCAGATGAAATTTGATAAGACTTTAACTGTTCGATTTTCCTTATCAGATGTATAAGTTGTTTTGAATATGATCTGACATGCCATACATGTAGAAGATATGAATTGAAACTTGTAAAAGACATGACACATGGATGTGATACGACCGTGAAAATGATATGGAATCTAAAAAGGATAAAATCTACATGTATAATATGATATGAGTTGTAGTCATATAACAATAGGCTTCGCGACTGCATAAGGAAAAAATGTAAAAAGAGTTATAATCACTACTTACTTCGTTATCGGGTCGCATCGGGTTTATATGTTCCCAACTAAGCGTAAAGCTTAGCACCGGGTGTTCAATCCGTGTAGGCAAATTAAAGATGAGATGTTATGACGTGACATTCCACACCGTTAGCACGGGCCATCTCGCAGATAGTGCTCACCAAGACTGCTCCGCGATCTCGATGTTTGTGGCTGGGAGATATACATGTATATGTGTATTTGTATAAGAAAATGGGACTTTAGTATATGTGTATAGATTTTAATGGATACCACTCCGATGGTAGTCCCTTCAGATATGTAAATGATTTGGTTAATACAAAATTGTTTGTAGCACCCATAGGTATAAGTTAAGCTCAAAAAAGAAAAAAAAAGTAAAGAGTCCCAAGATATGGTTTCGCACTCGAAACCTGCCGCATTCGCCAATCGGGTCGACCGGAATCGGGCGCGATAGTCCAATGCCACAAAATGATTGTCTCTTTACCCGAGACTCAAACATGAGTAAATGGCCACGTCTGCCTACATCAATATCGGTTTCAAAATATAACCAACTATATTACGAATATTTTAAGAGTTAATTACACTCTTATACAAACATGTACCAATTAGAAGGTTTCATACATGTTTTACAAAAATATATAATCAAAGCCACATATCAGCTTTCTTCTCAAAAGCGGTCTCTAGTGAGCCGCCGTTTTCGACTTCTCCTCGAGCGGTAGTGGGGATCCCGCAACTGTGACAAATGCTTGCACATTGTTACTCCCCACCTAAATGCTCATGCAATGACACACCAAACATTCAAGTAAAATATACAAGTCCCTACTCAAATGTCTACATGTTATGGATGAGAATGTGATACACCTATTCCCACATCTCGAGCCCTCACTAACTCCCTCACGCATGCCTAAGCCAAGTGTGAGAAAACATTGTTTCCAAAACAAAAGGTTTTTGTTCATGGAAATATAATACCAATTTTCGATAAAATTCTATTGGATAACCCTTCGAGGTGAATTGCTGGATAACTCTCCGAAACAGTCATGGGTCATCCTCCGATATGAATTGTTGGACAACTCTCCAAGGCAATTCTTCAAAAAATCTTCCCATGAAATTCATTTGACAACCATACGCCATGTCATGCACTCATACTCTAATGTTCGTTACCTCAGCAGCATATAAAATGCAATATGTCATTTCATTAATAATTCATGTTAATATATCACACATGCATATATTAACGAAAATCATTCGCAAACAACATGTTATTTTCTTCATAGTATTAAATACCAAAATTACCACACGGGCTGGCAACAATCAAGAAATCCATCTTTGAATCGCCTAAAGAATCGGCCACCGAATTCATAGCAATACAACAACACAAGGTCACCCGAACACTCCAACCTGCACGCCCATACTATCAGAACACTCTTAGATTTCAATGCCTCAATCTCCAATCTTTTTGAATTGAATACACGGTCATTCAGGCCTCAGAACATCCTTATTCATTAAAATGACTCTTAGCCAAGGAATAAAAACAAGTAGGAGAAAACCCCTACCTTCCGGAGTTGTCGAAACTCCACAATAGCGATGCCCACGCGTAGCCCTTGTCGTGGGGATCAACTTTGCCTCTTGTCTTGCCTGGATTCGATGGACCGATCGCCGGGAAATCTAAAGAGAAGTGAGAGCCTCTCTCTCTAGAGTTTCTCCTCTCTCTTTTCCTTCTTCTCTCTCTCTATTTTCCCCCTTTCCAACCACCGGTCAAGCCAAGCCGGGTCAAGAGAACTTGTCCCCTCATGCCACATGTCCAATCCTTATTAGCCATTTTGGATTACACCTTATCCCTTATCCATCTACCATGGATTTCCACCAAATCTCATGTTGCCATGTGTCTCTCATGGGTCCCACTTGAGCTAATGTTTGACTAAATAACTTCAAGACATGTCTCATCTTCGAGCCATCAAAATGTGCCAAGCTTTGCCCACCACCTTCCGTGCTCCTCGAAAATGCGAAATTCGATTGTCTCGAATTCGACAAAATTGACAAAGATGCTGAGATTTCATAAGACGATTCCAACGGTGAAGTCTGTTTTGTCATCCGAGATCTGGAAAATTTTCGGATTTTGACTGAAATTACCATTTTACCATTTTTCAGAAAATTTGAATTTTCTCGAGTTTTACACAAAGTACACAAAAATGAACAACCTCAAAGAACAAACGCTTTCATTCAAAAGTCAAGAATGGCTAAGAATACGAACTAAACAATTCCTATATTTACATGATGAAGTGGAATTTCACAAAATGGGGGTCTTCCTAAAGAATAAACCGACCGTAAGATCCGAGAAATTCCAATTTCGAATAAAGGCAAAATCAGAATTTCGATCACAAAATCAGAATTGTTAAAAATCCAGAATTAATTCTCTAGATCTCAGATGATGAAACGTATTTCACCGTTGAATCAGTCTCACAATCAGCTAGCAGCCAAAATTTCGCCGACTCGAGACGCTGAGTCGACACGTTTCTAATGACGGTTTCGAAAAGTCAGAACGATTGATGTGACGAAGTCACATATAACAAGTACCTACGTGCCATAAGCGGTATGGGAGTAGAGAAATGATGAAATGGACGGCCGAGATAGTGCCAATATCAAATCCGGTAGAAGAGGGACATAAGTGGTCATTTTTGGGATTTTGATTTTAAGTCACTAATGACGAACAGCGACGCTTGTCTTCCCAAATGTTAAAAAGAGCAAAAACGTGATTTGGAAGGGGGAGATCCAAGAGTCGATTTGCAGAAAGCCTTAGAGAGAGAAGGCAACTTCTCAGAAATGCGACGATCCACCGTCTATGCTTTTCTGGCGAGAAGGAAAAACGTTCTACGCGTGGACTCCGGGATCGGGAGTTTCTTCAAACTCCTTGAGGTAGGATTTTCTCCCTACTTGGGTTTTATTCCCATTTTTAGTACTTTACTAATGTTTCGGTTGAATGAGGCCGTGAGGGGCCGTTTGATCGGTCCCAAAACATGGGACCGAATTATTGGACATTTTTTTAGAAACTTTTAGAGGCCGTTTCTGTACAGTCCGTGGGTATGGGCTGTTTGGGTGTAGGTTGTGTTGATTTGTGTATTGAATGATTGCTTGGTATGCATTGGGCCGGGAATGACCGTGAAATACGAGTTCACAAAGTGAACCGTTGATTTTTGATTTTTCGGGAATAGTAACCGAGGGTTTTACTATTCCCGAAATAGTGTTCTCAAAATATATTTTTGTGAAAATATGTGTTTGGCCGAGTGATTTAAATTAAATCGCTCGTGTTTGATCATTAACCCAAGTGAGCTAATTTTGATGCTTGAAATTGATTAATTACATTATTGCCGATTGTGTGATTGGATATTAAGGAAGATATTCACGTTAGATGATCAGACGCGACAGACCGCATTTAACTCCAAGCGATACACAAAGATTCTCCATATGCACCGGAACATCCTAGGACTATAGGAGTTAAAGCATGAGATGAGTCTAGAGAAAATGTTTGAGGGTAATCAAATGTAAATTGTTCTTTAGGGTAGTCCAAAACTAAAATATCAATCGTCTGAAATGGCCCAATTGATATTCATCTAGGTAGTCCACAACAAATACTACATCAACCGTCTGAGCTACCTTGATATATATTCATCTGAGGGTAGTCCACAACAAGTAATATATCAATCAGTTTCTGAGCGCCCAATTGATATATATACATCGGAGGGTCACTCCATTAATAAAACAATAATTTCATACGGAGGCTTAGAAGCAGTGAGAGCGGTGAGGACTCTGATCCGAGTCTGGCCGCTGCATTTAAGAGTGATCATTCGTTTGAATGTGTTTACTTGGAGCATCAGACCACTGCGCCATGAAGAACCCATTTGTGGCGATTCTCCTACCGAGCTTTATTCTCACCCCGTCGTGGGATCCCCCTTCCACAGTACGTGAGTGCACGCGAGAAAGACTCATTCGCCCTGAGACTAAGGATTAGAAGAAAGCCAAGTTGTGGCTTTGATGTATACATGGCTGTAACTGCTGCTTTAATGTATTGGGACAGAGCAAGAAAGAAAAACATATTAACTTTTGTAACTATTGGCAGGTATATAGTTGATTCATAATTGGCATGTATATTGAGTATCGCCAGCGGCCCAAGTGGCCGATTGATATATATTGCATATATTGGACCGTTTGGGGACAGTATATGCAGTGTGATCAAGCTGGGCGAGCTCCCGTACAAATGAGACCGCTCCCACTTTAAAGTGGCGTCCTGCAACCCGACCTCCAATTTGTATTCCGCGGGTCGACGGGTAGTCAACTTAATTCCGTCGTTATATCGGGTTTGCGGTTGATCGCGTCATTTAACGTATCATCATCTTATATTCGACGGCGGCGTCGAATGGCGATCGCGCGTCGCCACGGCGCGGTTCGGCGCGCCGAGATTCCGAAATCGACGCACGTCTGCGACGACCGCACGTTGACGTTTTGCGACGGCGACTCGCCGCGAGCGACACATGATTTATGTATGCTATGTTGTATATGTGCGGTGGCACGGCTTGCACGCAATAATGTGTATTTATGATTATATTATGGTTAGTGAAATATTTAGAGTAATATTTTATGTTATATCAGAACTTAATTATAGGTAAATAAAATAGTTGAAATAGATTTATTTTATTTAGAGGTATGATTTGATTTTTATGTTTCACAGAAACCCATCTAAAATTGTAACAAAATAAATTTTACTAAATTTATTCGATTTATTGGAAAACGAGTAGCTGAAATTTTAAAGTCAAGAAAATAAATTTTACTAAATTTATTTGATGAGAATTGAAGAAAATAATTTTCTAGATTTTACAAGTGGTAAAATTGAAGAAAATGGAAGAAAATAAATTTTATAAATTTATTCGAGTGGAGAAAATTTTTCAAAGGAAAACTGAAAGAAAATAATATAAATTACTGTTGAAGTGAGAAAATAATTTTCTAAGGTTTTATATGGTAAAAAAAAATTAAGAAATGAGAAAAATAAATTTTTTGTAAATTTAATTGAGTGTTAAAGAGAATGAAAATAATAATACACAATTTTTGTGATTTTTATGATTTTTCCATCATTAAATAAATAAGTTAAAAAAAATTGCGCGGGTTTGAAATGGGCTACCGCCTGTGCTGGTATTTAAGGGGATGAGAATTGGTATCGGCAATTAGAGCATGATTTTGGTATCAAGCAGAAAGAGTCTGACTGCGTGATGAAATTTGTATCGCAACATAATGTCTTGTATTGTGGCCGATGCCAAAACGACAGAGAGGTGAGGCTTGTATTGCAACAGAGGTGGTCGGCTCGGGAGGAAACTCAGATCGGCAATACGCCAGTGGGCAACAGTTTGTATCGTAATACAAATCAGAGCCAGAGCCCCGGGTGGGCCTCGTGTCATGATACAACATGGGCTAGGCAATGGGCGCAGCGGCGCCGCGCGCTGGCGCGCCAAGAAGCCGCAGCGCAGCCGCAGATGCTGGCGCTGCGGCGCGCCGGGCGAGTCGGGCCAGGTCGGGCAGTAGCGCGCAGCAGCGTGCAGCGCAGCGAGCTACGACAGCGTCGGGCGGCAAGAGCGCTGGCGGTCGCGAGCAGCGCGCTGACACGACATGGACGCGCCGGCTGGTCATACTGCGGCGCGCCTGCGCGCACCGGGCCGTCGGGTGTTTGCGCACCCGACTCGCTGGGTTCGGTTCAACTCCTTTATTTTTCCCCGAGTCACCAAATGAACATCAAGCTCATTTAAAATAAATTCTTTTGAAAAAAATATTTTAAATTTAAAAAAAAATCAAATAAAATTTTGATAAAATTTTCGAAATAAAATTTTCAAAAATGTATTCTTTGAAAATAAAATTTCGCTGGAAAACAAAATTTTAAATGCGAAATTGATTACGTATACACGAAAGTTGGCGGTATGATTAGTGTCTCGTGGCTGCATATGCCTTAGAGATACTTTTATCGATTTTAACTACCATTTGAAATCGTGATTACGCCAAGAGCTGCAGTAGAAAATTATATATGCATGGTAATGCGTATAGGAAAAAGGGTGAGTGCTAAGGTTAGGAACTATGACCTGGGTGGAATGGATATTGAAAAACGAACAAGAGAATCCTCGTAATCCCAATTGAAATAAATAAATAAGTGGTCGAATTTACACCACTTAGGAAAATGAACTAGTCGGGCCATGGTCGCCAAGTCTATTATTAATTGGCATCCAGATTACTAGTTAGACCGAAATGAAAATTAAATGATTCGTTGCTATGTTAATTGTGTAAATGGCTAGTGTAGGACGAGGGACACAGAGGATCGGCCCACTGGCACCGGGTCGCACCACCGATGACCACGCCCGCCCCAAGATTTGATCACGGCCTCAGAGGCCGTGGGTGTTGCAGAGGGCTACCATCGCACGTGCTAAAGCAGTAGTCGGAGTTCCTAAGAACCCCCGAGGTTTAGACTCATCATCCTCCGACATTCACGGGGGGAAAAAGATCCACGGTGGTAGACCATTGGTTCATGCAGACGAAAAGTGTTGGGAGGCTGCGGAGACACCGACACTAATCTTGACAGACTGGCCAAGGTTTCGGGGCCTGGTGGTAGAATGAGACCCAAATATTTATGGAAACGGCAAAGGACCTCAGAGAGACCCTTGTGAGGAGCCACAGATGTGAATTCCCTCCCTGTGGATTGGGTAATGAGAATAGGTATCTACAGATGTCGAGGTTGCGAAGTTAGGAGATCTCTGTGGACTCTACCTCACTAAGTGGACTCGAGGATCTGACATGTCAAGTCTCACGTCATCCCGAGGATGGATCGGGCCGGGATAGCCATGCAGATCATTGATCGTGAGCCGCAAAGAGGGTTACCCCATAATGCCAGGACTGCACCGCATGGTATCGTAAGGCATGACATTTCGCTCCACACAAGATAAGCCAGTCCAAGTGTCGTGGACAAGCAGAGGGTTGGCTCGCGAGCCTTACCCTAGAGGACGAGGAGAGACCAGACTTAGATCTACCTCGAGTAGTGTGGAGTATGGATGTTTTTCCATATGAGCTACCCACGCCTCCACAAAGTGGTCGTGAGGACTTCTAGACGAAGCCACACCCCGACACCACCCATCTCTCTCCCCTCTCATGATCCGCGTAGATGGCACCGCTGAGTCGTGAGACTCGCAGAGTCCGGGACCTCACAAGGGCTATTGGACAAGGGCTATTAGACCGAGCACCTCGAAGATGGGGCGCTCCTGCCTACTTCATGGCAGCAGGGGCAAGACCCTTCGACCAGGTATCGACTACGTGCAACAGTCAGGTTACGATCGTAACTCCAGCACTATTACCGAGGATTGATGAATTGTTTGATCGGGCTGAGTGCGAGTCTACTCTAAGATATGACTGCGACCGGTTAATTATCACCGAGGGTTAGGATAAGCCGTATATCCTTTACGCGGTTGTGGACGCCGCTACGGGCACTCCCAGTTTACTGGCGGAGTGCCCTTGATTGACGCACGCGCCACGCAAGATTCATGACCTCATAGATGTTCCAAACCCTATCGATCGCTTTGTCGTAGTCTTCGTGGATAACATTTTGATTCATTCCAATGAGAGAGCACACGAGTATCACTGAGGATCGGTTACGCTTATCAGAGACCATCACGTACACTAAGTTCGCAAGTGCGAGCTCTTTTAGCCACTGAGCTGGATTTTGGGATACTGGTGTCACACTGTGAGTGTCGTTAGACTCCAGAGAAGTGTCGAGGTAGATGCAGGAGAGACCAAATGTCAAATCTTCTCGAGATATCGAGTTTCGATCACTGGGTATTACAGATCTCAGAATGGCCGGTTGTCCAGATTCACAGGATTGTGATTTCGCCTACTGATATGGGACTCACGGTCGACTCCAATTCACCATAGAGGAGAGAAAATTTGAGGATACACACTCTGATACTGGTGTTGGTAAGAAGAGGAGGATCACCTTTCTCCTAGTTCGCCAGTGGAAGAGGCAAAAAGACTTCGTCATGTCTGCTTGTGACTGGTACGTGGATTGACATTGAGTGACCCGGGATTGTCTCTGCAGACGTAGGATCCTAAGACCTCGGGACAATGCAAATTCCGCTAGCCGTAGGATAGGAGAGTATACTTCGCTCATTCTCCACACCCTAGTACGAGTCGAGAACTAGTTTGGCCTCGTGCTATACAATAATCGCCACAGACGGGTCAGTGCGCCGCAGTGTGGGTCAAAGTCGTGACAGATCGTAGTTGGTTGGCTGGAAGTCGAAGGGACTTTAGGATAGTAGACCTATGTGGGTTGTAGATGTCGCTCGGGAGACGGATGAATCGACAACCCTCAGTCATGCCAGAATCGGGACCTTAGCCGGTTGTCATAACCGACACCTCGCCTCGGTTTCGGGGCTTAGAGGTTAAGACCTTGAGAAGCCGAAATGCATGTTCTTCCCTAGGTGTAGGTGAGAGTTGGACCTTATAGGATCTGGATTATGAGTGAGAGATCTCTAGATTCTGCTCTCATGGTGGAACCGGGATTGATTGTCGCGCATGACACATATCGTGTGCACCCAACACATCGAGATCGTGTGGTGCACTGGTGATGATCATTCACCACTTATGAGTGGGTTGAGTTTGTCTTTAGGACTACGTCCAAAGAAGACTCATAGTTGAATTAGGAAATGTAATAGGCTCTCGAAGTGTCGACATTATGTCGCTCGAGATGAAAACACACCACATGTTATCGCGCGTAGACTAAAGTTGAATGATGGGAGCTCGAGTGACCAGAGGCTCGACAATTCCTTGAAATTAAGGCTGGGTGTTGTCGAATGACAAGGCCTTAAGAATATCATGCATGGCATGGGATTGAGCCGACACCATCGGATTGCTCAAGTGATCGTGACCTAGAGAGTTAGTGTTTACACACCAAGCAAGGGTTGTGTAGTGGTTACTGTGTATGGATTACACACTGGTGTTGGGAGGGCATGTCATAACATGTCCCTGATCATAAGGGTAGAGGTGACACTGGCACATTCGCCATAACAATGGGCTATCGTGCGAGGTACGAATGGCAACATAAAGGAGGCATCGTATCGGAGGCCATGTGGTAGTCACCAGATGGACCGAGGTGGAGAGAGATCTATCGCCGTCCCGATTTGATTAGAGACACCTCTCGAAGGTGAGTTTGATATTACTACCGCCTTCACGCCTCGTAGCTTCGTGAGAAGAGCTATGCGAGTCACGCCGCAAAACGACGTCACTTCGTAGTTCGAGGTCGCGATCGCCGCCAAGGTGATGCCTAAGAGGGAGGGTCGCCCGTTAGCACCCGGAAGCTATCGCCGGTTTGTCGACCCTTCGGCGTACCGGAGAGGCGGGCACCGCGCGCATTCTGCTAGCTATCACCGAAGCATGTCGTGTCCACGAGGTATTTCACGTCTCCATGCTCCCGAGATATACCAAGATCCACTATGTGTGGTGGATCAGACATATCGAGATCGACACGTATGGGACCTTCGAGGAGGACCAAGCAGGCATTGCTGATAGCCGTGACTGTGTTTTGCGACACAAGACTCGGTGTGAGCTAGTGAGAGTGCATACAGACTATGGAGCCGGAGAGTCAACGGGAAGCGCTGGTGGGACATATGCGTCACCTATCCCTTCGTTTAGGACTATGTATTTGGCTTGGGCCGCTTAAAATTTGAACGATCGTTACATGCATGGTAGAGTGCGCGCTAGATATGCATGTGCGTGATTGCGATTGTCCACTTTGACGAAATTCCTTTAAGGAGGAGAATGTAAGACCCGAGAAATTCCAATTTCTCGAATAAGGGCAAAATCGCAATTTGATTACAAAACTGTAAATTCAAGTTAAAAATCCGTAATTAATTCTCAGTGATCTCGATGACCAAACGTATTTCACCGCTGGAATCGCTTCGCGAAATCTGAAGGCTAGTACAGAAAATTCTCACACTCTCGAGACGTTTGAGTCGACACGTTGAGGCATCTCTGCCGCGCCGTGAAACGATTTTCGGCGCGACAGTTACATATAACAAGTACCTGCGCCATAAGTGGCGCGAGTAGCAAATGATGAAATGGACTACCGAGATAAGGTCAATATCAACTGCAGAAGATGGACATAATGTCATTTTTATTTGAT
Source organism: Tetrastigma voinierianum (assembly GCA_016808115.1). Taxonomy (NCBI): domain Eukaryota; kingdom Viridiplantae; phylum Streptophyta; class Magnoliopsida; order Vitales; family Vitaceae; genus Tetrastigma; species Tetrastigma voinierianum. The sequence goes on along the minus strand of JAEQBH010005018.1, from coordinate 61,570 downwards.
TTAAGTCACTAAATGACGAACTAGTGAATAGTTGTCTTCCCCAAATGTTAAAAGAGAGCAAAAAAACGTGATTTGGAAAGGGGGGAGATCCAGTAGCCGATTTAGAGTAGTTTTAGAGAGAGAAGCGAGCAACTTCTCTCTAGAATACGTGACGATCCGACCGTCGCCGGCTGGCGGTATGAAAAACGTTTCTACGCGCTGACTCCGGATCTAGAGTTTCTTCAAACTCTTCGAGGTAGGATTTTCTCCCTACTGGGTTTTGGCCCCATTTTTAGTACTTACTAATGTTTCAGCTGAACGAGGCGCTGAGGGTCGTTGACATCCCAAACACGACCGAATTATCGACATTTTTTAGAAACTTAGAGGTCGCTTTCGCATACCCGTGGTATGGGCTGTTTAAGTGTAGGTTGTGTTGATTTGTGTATTGAATGGTCACGCAGACAGACGGGGCCGAATTTAATCGCTAAATACGAGTTCACAAAGTGAACCGTTGATTTTTTGATTTTTCAGAATAGTAACCTCCAGGGTTTTACTATTCCCGAAATAGTGTTCTCAAAATATATTTTGTGAAAATATGTATTCGCCGGAGCGAATTAAATTAAATCGCCGGTTTGATCATTGAATCAAGTGAGTTTAATTTTGATGCTTGGAAATTGATTAATTACATGACATGATCAAGGTGATCGGATATTATGCTTAGTATATTCATGTTTATATATTTGTACAGATTGGGATCAGACGAACTCCAAGATACATATCCCATGGGCGCACCCGGAACATCCTAGGACTATAGAGTTAGTGCATGATATTTGTGCTCGTAGAAAATGTTTCTGAGAATTAAAATGTAAATGTTTCTGAGGGTAGTCTGAACCAAAAATATCAATCGGGTCGAGCGCCCAATTGATATTCATCTGAGGGGTAGTCCACAAATAAATAATATATCAACCGTCTGAGCGGCTCCGCTGGCTTGATACATATTCATCTGGAGGGTAGTCCACAAAACAGCAATATATCAATCGCCTGAAAGCGCCCAATCGATATATATACATTCTGAGGGTTGTCCATTAATAAAACAATAATAATTTCATACTGGGTTTAGGCGAGTGTGAGAGAGTCTGGTGAGGACTCTGATCCGAAGTCGGGTCACGCACATTCAAGTAGATCATGCATTTGCTTGAATGTGTTTACTTGGAGCATTGCACGCACTTAGCATGAAGAGCCCATTTAAAGGCATTCTCCCATCGTAGCTTTTACCACCCCCGTCGTGGGATCCCCTTCTTACAGTACGTGGAGCATGCGAGGACGACTGGCCCTGAGACTGAGGATTAGAAGAAAGCCGGTTGTGGCTTGATGTATACATGTATTAGAACTTGTTAAGTTTAATGCATGTATCAGACAAGAGTAAAACATATTAACTCTTGTAACTACTGGGTATATAGCTGATTCATAGTCGGGCATGTATATTTGAGTACTGTTTATGGGCCCAAGTGGTCGTATTGGATACATATTGCATATATTGACCGGTTTGGGGACATACGCAGTACTCCAGCCCCGCACAAAAGGAGACCCCGCCCGCTTCTAAAGTGGAGCCTGCAACCCGACCTCCACTTGTATTCCATGTTTACGGTAACAATCTGACCTCTGTAAGCTCGCAGTATCACAATTCGTAGGCCCAACCCATTTGTGGGTGGAGGCCTTTGAATTTATAGGCCCAACCCATTTGAGGGTGGACACCTCATTTGACAAGCATGTTTATTTACTACACATGGGTCATCAGATCATTTATTTGTCAGATATTTGTTTCCTTTTCTGTAAATGTATTTCTTTCATATTCTGTTGTGTTTTTTATTTAATTTTATTGCATTTGTAATTACTTGGCCCATCATGTCTCGGTGAAGTGATAGAAATATCAATGTTTAAATAGGCAAGGGAATAGGGAGGGGATGGATCCCCATTCGATTATGATAGAAACAATTTACTACAATGTAAAAAAGTATTTCTTATCAAAAAAGAAAATCTTAAATATTTTTTTAACTAAAATAAGAATTGAAATTGACTATCATAAACATGACTTAAAAAATAAACAGTTCTTTAAAAAAAATAATTTTATTGATTCAAACTAATAATGCATCGATAAAAACATTGAATCAAAATTGTTAAAAACCATATATGATGAAACAATATCGAGGTTAATAACATAATGAACTGGAACAAAAATTTTACATTTGATAGTTGAGTCAATACATTTGATATTACTATTATGACTAGAATGTTTGTGATTACATTTATGCAACATATTGAAGACGATTAATTTGATTTTTTGTCGTTGATCGGATATACTTTACTCGTTTGAATCACTCTCACATAAATAAACGCCATACCACAACAACAACAAACAAGCGCCGCATCAAGACGATGACATACCGAAACGACTAAAACAAAAAAATTAAAAAATTAAAGCTAGATCTTGTGAAATAACCCCTTTATTGAGGAAGAAAATTATGAAAATAGGTGTAGATGAGTGATTTCATGCCAATAATAGCAAGTTGAGAATCCAATCCAATTGTTAGTAAATATATATTACATTTAGAAAATGATTCTACAGTTTGTTAGAGAAAAAACTATTTTATAGCATGTTTCATAATTCAAAAAGTGATTTCATATTTTACGTCTTAATTTCATATTCTTTGTTTGAAATCACCTCATACACATCTTTCCATAATTTTTTTCTTCAATAAAATGGTTATATCATAAGATATAGGTTTTCATTTGTTTTTTCGTGTTTTAATCGTGATTTTGGTCTGGAATATAGTTGTTGTCGTTTTGGTGCGATGTTTATTTGTCGTTGTCGTAATGCGGCTATTATTTATGTAAGGGTGATTTAGACAAGCAAAGTGTTCAGCGACAATAAATCAAATCAATGGTTATTAATATCAATGTGCTGTAGATGTGGAATCATAGGTATTTTAGTTACGATAGTAATATCAAGTGTCTAGACTTAACTATCAAATATATAAACTTTAAGTCATTTTATTATGCTATTAACCGAGCTAGTGTTTCATTTTAAATGGTTTTTAGCGATTTTGATTATATGTTTTTATGGATATATTTCTAATTTAAATTAATAAAATTATTTTTCTCTTCAAAAAGACAATTGGATTGGAAAATACTTTTCTCAATAAAAGCAATGAAAGTCGTTTTTAATAAATTTGGACTGGAATATTCTTTAGTAAATAAATTTCTACCAAAAATATAAATATTTTATGTTGAGAGAAAAGATATAAATATTTAGAAAAAAACATTTACTCTTAAATAAAGATTGAATTGAATTGTTTCATAATAGGATTGTAAAAATAAAAGAATTAACATTCTTACCTTACACCGTGACAGGCTTGGCAAATCTTCATGAGTGATGATAATCTTTCTTGCTTTGTAGATAACTCATCAGGGTTTGTAATGTTTAAATTAAAACCATCTCACTTGAACGTGCCACACTTTTTTTTCCTCTCCAAAACCCCATTTTTATTGAAATGACATTTTGTTTAAAAAAATTTTTTAAAGGAGAATAATTTTATTAATTTAAAATTGGTTAAAAACTCTAGAGGATGAGACATCATTCAGGTTAATAGCCCAATATATTGTCTCAATTCCTATAAATTTAATGTCTCTGTTTAATCGAATTTGCAAGAAAGTATGATGAAAACCAATTAATCGTATTAAGACAATGACAAATTGGTCTTATAAAGCATGGTGCATTATGGGTGTGTATATATATTTTTTTATAATCATGGGTGTGGATGTCCGAATTAGCTTACACCTAGATCGATTAATCCCATGAGACCATGAAGTTAACCGCACGAACCTTTAATTGTCTTTAAGAGACTTGACGTCTCAAACTAATGATTATTGGTGAGCAAACCTAAGGTGGGACCAATTCAACTATCCCTTATGATACATGTTCGATGGTCGATGTCTCTTTTAGCTTAACTAGAAGTCTCTAGTTTGAGCCCTGCAAATGCAACTGTATTTTGTGGTAGAGTTTTATCGTCCTTATGGCTCATCACGACTCGAATAAGAATTAGTCTAAGTGTTGTATGTTTTAAATATGTCTTTCGTATATGCACGAGCCTCACTCAGTGCACCTCATGGCCTAACAAAACAAATAAATTAAATTTGATGTTTAAAAAAAACAATATTTTATTTGATTTACCATCCCAACTAAATTCCTTTATTTATTTTTTTTACATTCAATTCTATAAAAAAAAAAAAAAAAAGCTCTCTAAACTCACAATGCTTATTACCAAACCTATTGAATTTCTATTTAACTTGTTTCAGTAAGTAATTCTAATTGCCTTTTTTTCTTTTTCTTTTTTAAGTAAACCTAAGACCGTTTTTAAAAACATTTTTTCACAAGCAAAAAAAAGTCTCACCCTCCAAAGAGAATGCATATAAAAAAATGTATCCATTATATTACATTATTTTAGTTCAGATGCAAAACATTGAGTTCATTAAAATGACTTTTTTGTTCTTCAATTAAGACTGTGAAGGAGTTATGGTCGTGGTAAGGGCTTGAGGAAGAGTTTGACTAAGTTGATATTTTGATTTTTATGTATTTTTTATATCCTAATTTGAGTTGGAGTCTTATTAGTTAGGAGGAATTATGTTTTTGGTTAGATGGGCTCTTATTAGATAAAAGCCTTATAAAAACATTAAAATTGAACCTAAGGCTATATATTTTAAGAAGATAAAAATACCCATAACAGGTATCTCTCTTCCCCACACCCCTACCCACCGCACCACCCTTCACACATAGAAAATTCTCTCCATTTTTCCCCATTTAAATATATCAAAATTTATGATTCTTAATATGTTATTTTTAATTAATTTTATAAGATAATATCTTATTTTCACTTATTTCGAAAATATACTTAATTAAAATTTTTATTTTTTTAAATTATTTATTCATTATTTTTTATTTGTTATATTTTTCTATTGTGTAATAAATTTATTAAAGTAAATTAATTTATTCACCTATAGCAATAAATAATTTAATAAATATATAAAATAAATTCTAATATTTTAAATTTTATTATACATTAAATTCCTGTAATACTTTTATTTATAATTTTTATTATTTTAAAATTTAAAATTTAAAAATTTTAATAAACCTAAAATTTTTAAATATTGACAGTTAAACTATTTTTAAATAAAAATAAAAAGTAATATAAAAATATTAACTATTTAACAAAAAATTATGATAATCATTTTAGTATTTAATTTCTAAAAGTATAATACAAATATGTTAACTCATAATTTTAAAATTAAAATATGAATTGAAAATCTTTTGTCAGTCAAGTATCTTACAATTAATTTATATTGATAAATTAATGTTGTTTAAAGGATGACCCCAAATTCTCATAAAAAATCATATGAATATTTCAAAGAGTTGGTATATTAACATATAGCATTATGAAAAGAGATTCAAATGAGAAATGAAAGCTTATACACCAATGATCAAAATATCGGTTTTTATGGATATATATCGGTACTTATGGATTTATGGATATGCTCGGATATATAGAAGATATATCAGTGGATATTTCTACATAAATATCGATAAAGTAAAAAATAATAAAAATAAAAGTACACTTATTAAAGACAATATCCATAATAAAAATTAATATTATAACCATCCGTAAATTTTGTGGCATAAATTATGAAGGTGAGTGCAAAAAAGCATTTCTCAATTTATTTTAAACAAATATTGTACCCTACATCCCAAGTGATAAATTGAATTTAAAAAATAATTAATCTAGTTTTTAAGATTATTTGAATCTTTTAGCCATTTTATTTCCAACCTATCATCTTCCTTTTCAAAATATTTGATCTAAACCATTCATATTTCTGCAAACAAATCTCAACCATTAATTTATCTTTGCTTCAAAATTCACCTTTTTAACCTCCTCTCTACTCCATGTGGAATTTGCGCTTCTCTCCAAGTGGGTTGCCTTCTCTTAGAGCCGGCGAGGCTGCCAGCTCTCTCCCTCCCGAGACGGCCAATTGCCGGCTTCCTCTCCCATATGCTTCTCTCCGATCTTCCTCTCCCATCTTCCTCTCATCTTCCTCTCCCATCTTTCATTTTTGTTATTGCTTTCTCTCATTTCTCTCTCTTTTTTCTTTCTTTTCTCTTTTCCTTTTCTTCTTCCTCTCTCATCTTCTCTTTGATGAATCTATCATCTTCTTTCTGCGGGACCGTGTTTTTACAAAATTTCAATAAAAATCGATAGAAAATCGAAATTATCGCCGATATTTCGCTCCAAACCGATATATCGGCGATATATTGCCGATATTACCGATATAATACTGAAATTCCGAGCAAGCGACTACTCCGGTTGCAAATACCGGCCGGTGTCGACCGATATCCGATATATCGACGATATATCGGCCGACATTTCCGATTTTTTTATCCTTGTTATACACTTATTATTATACAGTTTGTACACTTGTCTTATATAGTTAGTGTAAGGTACATAAAACAAACCCTTATTTTTTTTAATTATTAAAGAGTAATACATGCATGTTTTCATTTTCTTGGTAAAGGAATTAAGGAAAAAAACACCATCAACCATATTTTTCATATTTTTTTAATTGTGAAAGGTCATGACATAAATATGTACTTGGTTATTTATTATGTTTGAATTAAGTATGACATCGACCAACTCATAAAAAAAAGTTCATAGGTTAGGTGTGATAACGTCACGACTTAGGAAAGATATTTCGAGATAAAATATTTCAATCCTGAAATGCGGGCTCTTTTCTATCATGCTCTTTTATTTGATCCAAAGTTTAATAATATTTTCAAGTTTCTCTTATAAGAGTTTTCTTTTGTTTTCTTATTTCTTGGGTTGATTCCCTTAAGTGGCAAGTTCGTGACTTATTATCTCTCGGTCAATTACTTGGGTGTCGAAGTATATCTTTTGTTCTATTATCTCTTCGGTGGATTCCCTCAAGTAATGAGTTTATGATTTCTTATCCCTTTGCGGATTCTTTAGGTGACGAAGTATATTTATTGTTCTCTTATTTCTTAGGTAGTGTAAACCCCCACATGTCTAAACTATCCACCATCGTCTAATTAGCTTTGTTTGCAACTAACGTCTCTCTTTACCTCCTAAACCAAATTATAAGAGTAATGCATATAAAAATGGCTAAATAAATCATAAAATTAAATGTTTTTAGGTTAAAATAATATTAAAAATGAATCCAGAACGTCGAAAAACCTTAGGGTAGTCATATAGATCAAATTGGGATCATTGTAGTGGCAAGGTAGATCAGTTTTGGGTGTGACGCTGAGCAGGGTCCGTTGACAGCCCGTCAACCCGAATCGCATTAATACCGTGTCGTGAGGCACGTACACAGTATCTAGTAGCATAGGCTACCACATCCTATTCATAAAAATGTACATTTTATACAAAAATGATTTATTACAATTGTATTTAATTACAATTTAGCCACAAGCTGAGTCTCTTGCCGAATTTTGCAAAATAAGGCCAACATAGCCATTTTCTTCATCTCTGAGCTCTCGGATCACGTCGTCACGAGTGTCTTGATGCGAAAGGGGTCTACGACGGGAGTGAAATGAAAGCCCGATAGTGGAATTTCCACACTTGGAGTTTACTCCCCACCTAAGTGCAATGCAATGACACAACAACATTCAACACATGCTAATATATCACTCATGCATATATTAACATAACTACATGTTATTTATTAATGACAATAGCATAAATTTAGCTCACATGGGCTAGGTAAAATCAAGCCAGTTCAATACTTAGGACTACCCGCAATCACAATCAGTATATTTATTTTCTCATGGCAACAACTTTGTACACAATCACCTGGCTTGATGGTGAATTTCATCCAAACAACACAGTTGTTAATAGGTCCAAGTCTTTTGGAGCGAAGTCACGACCATCAGAGTACTCGACAAATCCTCCAGAGTATGACCTTAAGCAAAAGAAATAAAACAAGTAGGAGAAGAAGCACTACCTTCCAGGAGTTTGTGAAACTCCTAAAACCGGAGTCCACACGTTGTCCTCTTCGTGTAGAACAGCTCTCCTTCTTGTCGCGAAGAATCGAATGGTGGATATTTTCTGAATCCCAGAGAAGGAGGACGCTCTCCCAAAATGTGGAAACAGGCATACGTATCCTCTTTCCTTTCTTATACTCCACGTTTTCTCTTGCTTTGTTTTATTCTTTCCTTTTGCTTTTTCTTTCCTTTGCTTTATCTCATTTCTCTTACTCATCCTCTTTCATTTCTGCATTTCTCGTTTCTGCTTTTTCTCTCCTTTTTGGAGAATTGACCGTATGGAGTCGAAGGAGGAAGTTCACTCCCACCTCCTTCCTCGAAGCCAAATGTGTGAAACACCTTTTTCCATCTTTTCTTTTATTTCCATAGTGCATCTTTTTATGACCTTATAAGTAAGCCATTTAGACAGCCAGTGTGAAATCTTTCTCTCACACATGGCTAGTGTGAGCCGCTCCTTGATGCGAGTGTCATTCTCTTGGGTCTTTATGTGGGCATCCACCCCAACCTTCTTCATGTGTCATCAGACCTTGCGCGCCAGAAAACGTGAAATCTAGGCCGGCGCCGGAATCCAACGAATTCCCGGCGTGGTAGCTAAGATTTCACGAGACGATCTTGATGCGTCAGTTTTGTCATCAGAGATCTAGAAAATTGGGATTTTGGCCAAAAAGTGCCTTTTATCCTTCATAGGAAATACGGATTTTCGGGGGTCTCACATGGAGAAAACAAAAAATATCCCATAAACAGTAAAATCGGGGCAACTGGGTTAAAATCCCATTTCACTCAATTTCCCTCATTTTTTTCTTTCACTTTACTCTCACCCCACACCGTTTGGAACTCTAGAATCCTTAGAGAGGAAGAAAGAAAGGGCAAGCAAGAGATTTAAGGGTAAATTTGAAATCCAAGTTCAAGATCTTCATACAACTAAGGATTTAGGTAGTGCTTTCTCTCACTCGCTTACATTGAGGTTAGGTATTATATATGTACGTTTTGGGTTATAAATGCTATGCATTTATGACATAAAATCATTCCCTCTTAGTCTTTTTGCAAATAGTATGTATTCAAACAAAGTTAGGGTTGAATACCCAAGAAATCTCTTTTATTGGCTTAAAAGTCTGGACAGGAATGATGGATTTTCTTCTTTAAGGGGTTCTTTGGGGATTGATTTCTAAATCATAGTGATTTGCGTTGATTAGTAAAAATATCGTGGTTGTGATCTCTTGTATTTTCCTGATTAGTTATTGAAATTGATTCAAAATGAAATTGTGGGGTTTGGGGAAGAATTATAGGTAAATTGGGGATTTATGAAATCATGGAGCTTGGGTGATGACTGTGGACAGGATAGGTACTTGTATGTTTTGTTGGGGTAACATGAATGAGAGGTTTCTTGTAAGAATGCTCAAATTATTCTCAAGAGGTTCCTAGTAAGGATGCTTGAGAAATACTACTATGAAGAATGAGAGGTTCCTTGTAAGGATGCCAGATTCAAGGGGTTCCTAGTAGGATCTTGAAATGCTAGCATGAAGAGTGAGAGGTTCCTTGTAAGGATGCTCATTTTGTCTCAAGAGTTTCCTAGTAAGGATGCTTGAGAAACAAAAATAACACGAAAGGGGTGGAGGGTACTGTTAAGTATGCCGCCTGCCCAAAATAACGGTTGGAAAAGGTATTATTTTGTTTACACGTTGCTTGCTTGTACATCTACTTATGTTGTTTTTATATAAACCTGAGATACATTTAGAAAGTACATTTTATGTAAAAAGCATGTAACTACGTTATGTTAAGAAAAAAAAATGGAGCGGTTTTCCATGTTTCTACACCTTGTTTCGAGTTTGAGAGAGTTCTCCTACAGAGCTTTGTGCTCACCCCCCTTACTTATACCCTTTTCAGAATTCTAACTAGAGAATTTGGCGAGATTAAAGACTGTACTTTGGGGCTGCAGAGGGATGCCTCGAGGTCCACTAGGTAAAGGGAACCCGTGTATGAGACAGTAGTGAAAGGAAGGCCAAATCTTGAAACTATTTTATGGTTTGTAGAATTTTACGGATAGAACATCCCGGTTTGCGATGAATTTTCAACGAGTTTTGTAATAAAAACTTATTTTGATTTATTCAACATGGTGTTGGATAATTTCCTAGATTTTATACTGCGTGTAGGATAAGTGTAGAGTTAGTAGTATGGAAGGGAATACATTGGGAGATAGCAAGACATGTAGGAAGGGAAAGAAGGGGGTTGCTGCCCATTTTTGGCGTTTCGGTCACGACAGAGAACGTTCTGTCAGACGAGGAGTTTCTGACCCATGTCGCGCTAGTCTAGCCCGGGGCGGGAGCACTTTAAGGTGACTGGGCTTACTGGATCGCAGCGGGACTTCCCCGGCTCTCTATTGTGGCTTGTGTCACGACGGAGGAGGAGCTAGGGTTGCGACGAGTGTGGCACAGGAGGAAAGAAGGGTGCCGCGACGGGAGTTTTCTAGTCATAACCTATTTGAGCCTAAGGCCCCGGGTCCTCTGTCGCGATAGAGCTTTTCATGTCGCGACAGAGAGGTAGTCAGGGACAAGGTTTCTCTGTCGCGACAAAAGGTTTTATGTCGCGACAATGTTTTGTAAACCCATGGGAGGCTTACATTGCGACGGGACGCTATGTTCGTGGGTTTTCGGGGAAGGAGAGTCACAGCCAGCGACAAAGTACAGGCAGTAGCACCCGAATGCGAAGCGAGCCGGCGTACCTGGCGGCACCTAGTGCGTGCGACGATTTACGACGGGCGTCAGCCGCGCCGCGGGGCGCGCACAATAGGTGCCCCAGCGCTGCGTGGCAGTCGCCGCGGCAGGCTGGCGTGCTAGCGTGACGTAAGCGGCGCCTGGCGCGCGTCGGTTCTCCATTAGGCGATAGTGCACTATGTTGTGCACTGTTTGACCTACTATTGAGTTACTGTTTATGATCACTGTTAAAAAAAAAAAGAAAAAAAAAAAAGGAAAGTGACCCATGGGATTTGGGTCGTTACAGATAGATTCATTTGAATGTTAAGTTCATGGCTTCTAATCTCTTGATGAATTTCATTCTATAATCTCTACCATTTCCATCATCTTATCTTTAAGATTTTCATAATTAATTTCTACCTCAGCCTTGAATGCCATTTCCATACTTATAAAAACTTTTCAAAACACTTTCTTTCACTCTCAATCCTAAATATCACTATCTCTAACTTAGATAAACTCTAAATTCGTGCACAACCCTTAACATACCTTAGAAAAACTTGAAAATCACAAACTAGCTCAAACTTTTCCAAAGCTAAAATCTACACTATAAATCTTAGTTGCTTCATATGTAACCCTAAATTGTATGAACCTTTATGAAACCATATCTATCTCGTACACATTAAAGTTATAGTCAAAAGCCCGAAAAATACCATAAATCGATTTCCTAACTTATCTAAATGATTTGTGGAATATATGTTTTTAAGATTTGGATGAGATATAAATGTTTCATAACTAAAATGGATTTTAAATTGAAGTCATGGTAATTAAGAGACCAGTCAATATGATTAATAAGTTATTAATCATAGTAATTCTACATCAAATCAAACCTCTTTAAGAGGTTCACTTTAAACCTACTTGCAACAACCATTTAATAATGAAAAAATAGGATATTTAAAGTTCTCATTGCTCTTATCTACATCCGATGTGGGGTGGAAATAATCTTGAGCTTATATGTCCTATAGGATGAGTTAGTGGGGTTAACGGGGATGTAATGTAGATGGAAATTTGAGGTTTTACTTGATACATGAATGGTGTTTGTGTAAGACTCGAGAAAATTCTAATTTTCTGAAAAAGGACAAAATCGTAATTTCGGTAAAAAAAATCCGAAATTTTTCTAGATCTCGGATGATAAAACGGACTTCAGATTCGTTGTCTTGTGGTAAGCTAATAAAAATTCGGTCCAGAGACGTTCGAGTTTGCACGTTCTTCAAGGCACCGAGTATCGGGTGCAGTAAAACGACATGTGATGTGACGAGTCACCTATAACATGTACTCATGTGACACATGTTGGACAGCCTCCTCGGGAGTGCACGAAGAGATACCTCGAGCCTCATATTTCTGACCATTACTCAAAAAATAATGCTTAGTAATTCATCTTTCCCAAACAACTTGACAAAATCTCGAGCGATTACTTTTGAAGAAATTGGGCTGTCATAAGTATTCCAGGAATATTAATAACCTTAAAGTAAAAACAAGTGAAAAGCATCCCGGCCCAATCAATGAGACCCATGATTAGTTTCCAATTCTATTAATAGATAAAAAAATAAGGCCCGTTTAGTTCACGAAAATTTTCCGTATATCAGGGTCGGAATATGAAAATTTTCAATGTATTCTAATATTTAGTTTTCATTTTCAGAAAATACGTTTCGTACTTGAATTTGATTTGAAAATAAAGAATAAGAAAATCCGTTTTGTAAAACCATTTTCTTGAAAATAAAGTTAATGAAAACAATGAAAATGTGTTTTGCTTTACACTTTTTTTTTCACTTATAATTTGCTTTACACTTTTTTGTTTTATCCCGTGTTTTCGTTTTATCCCATGTTTTCGTTTATCGATCGACTAAATCCCGTGTTTTGATTTAATTCGAAAACAAAACAAACTTTACTGTTTGATTCATATATAAAAAAGTTGAAAATAGTGATTCATTTTCTTTGTTTTCAAAATTTGTTTTATTAGATTCTACGTAACTAAACGCGTTTTCCTTGTTTTCGAAAAGTTTGAATAGAAATAGAGAATTTTCTACCTACTAAGCGATTACAAAATGATCAGTCCAGATACATGGTATTTCAAAATGTTTTCTGCTCATTTGAAATTTATTTATGCATATGCATTGTGGAATTCAAATTCGAATCAATTACATGAAACAGCAGACTACACCTTTCTAATTATGGACCTCAAATCCCATGCAACCAAACACAATCTTTAACCATTGGTTCTTAAAACCCTTTCATTGACCTCCAATGCCTAAGCACATTTAGTCAACAGTATGCTTTATAATTCCAGTCATCAAAATTAGAGATAAAACAGTAGCACATAGTTGACCACTAGAAAAAGCAAAAACCAACTACGTTTGGCTAAGAAAATAAGAAAAATTCAAACCCATATGTTCTGAAACAACTCCTTTTTTCCTTTGCTCTTTGCTTTAGCAACCAAACAAAACTCAAACTCAAACGTCCCTTAAAATTAGCAACACCAACAAAACCAATCAAAAAAACCCCAAACCTGAAACTCTAAAACAGTGTTCACCCACAAGACATCCCAAACCCAAAACATTCTCCTATAAATTGAAACCTTAGTAAGACCCCAAAAACCTAGGGTTTTCAGACAATCACCTACAGTAGGATCGAGCCGATAGCAAAATTAGGTCATCGAATTAGAATAGAAGCAGGACGAACCCACATTGGTGATCGAGATGGGATGGATTTTGATTTCAATCTATATTAATAAATTTTAAATAATCTATTTTGTATCAAAACTCAATTTTAGGGAGTTTCTCTTTTTATTATTTTTCCTTCTTATTATTTTTTTTGGGTGTCTCCGTTACAAGAAGTTATAATGGGACGAAATGGATTAAACTATTTGTTACGACTCATACTGAATCAATGCGAGATAATATAAGATAGATTTGGGGTTAACTAAAAAGGTTGACTTTTGCGTAGATCAAATATGTCTTTCACTCTTTTAAACAATAATGGTTTAATCATATGATATGTTGAACATATAAAGTCTCCAAATAGCTCGAGTCCTAAGGCCCGCTTCAAGCCCGGTCTAAGCCCGTTTTTAGAAGGATCGGGTCACGTGCTTCATTTTAGGCCCGGCCCGCCCAGTAGGCTTTCAAACCTTTTTTTAGGTCTGTGTTGATAACCCCACCCCTTATTTCCATGTTATTATTTAAAAATATATTATGTAACTCTATTTATAATATGTATTTTGTTAAAGGTTTATTATATAAGTCAAACGTAGGTATAATTTAGTTTGTGCATTAAATTTTAAGCAAGATAAATGAGGTTAAAAATATATATTTATGGTTTTAATTATTGGGTTTGTCAAGCCTTCCCTGAACCCACAAGACCCGCCTAGTACAAGCCCGTAGACCGAGTTGTGGGTCTTAAAACAATACAAAGTTTAGCCCGAATCAAGCCTTAGGCCTCATTTTTTATAGTCGGACGACTCGACCTTAAATAATTTTAATATTTTATTTAACTAAAAATAGAATATGTGTGAAAATTCACTTTTTTTATTTTTATAATAGTGAAAATCATTTGACTTAGAAGTACCTTATGAGATACTTGGAATAGTTCTTACATTATCAGCTATTAATATCTATTTATGATAACAACACAAATGTGATATAATCAAAATAACTAAGGAACCACTATAATGAAAAACACATATTATGAAACAAAGGCTTAGTTAGTCTTATTTTGTAATTATAGAAAAATAAGCTTTGACTCTATATATGTTTATAATAAGTTCTAATTATAACCTACTATTAGCTTAGTGAATTAACATGAGAATAATATAAAATAAGTTATAACATGACGTGTCATAACCAAGTTATTCTCCTCTTAAAATGCCATTGTTAAGACTAAGTGACTTATTTGATAATCAAATTAGATTTAAAAACTACAGAGAATGACGCAACATCAGGGTTAATAGCGTAAATAATATATTCGAAACACATATGTTGTTAATTATATAATTACTATAATACATATGATTCAGTTATATAACATATTGGCGACATGATTTGATGTATCTGTCAAGTGTCGAATATATTTCTTTATTTAGATTACTCAAGTTGTACCAAGCGATACAATCATATGTCATGATAAGTCGGTAATAAAATCTAAAAAAGTAAAACTTAGATATATGTAAAGAATTACTTTGTGATAAAGTATAAAAGAGATGTAGATGGGTGATTTAATGCAAAAATAGCCAAAAAAATAACTTCTCTTAAAGAAAAAAGGGCTAGGAGAAAAAAAAAACAAAAAAAAGATGAAAGAATAAAAGAGGAATGGCATCTATGGTTTATTAGTTTTAGTTTATTGAGGTTCAAGAATCTTAAGTCTTGTGAGTTTAAATTAGTGCTTCATTTAATTTAAAGAAATGGTTTAAATCTAAATAAAAAATCAAATAATTTCCAATTATATTTTTCAATTATTTTAAAATTTTCTATATTATTCACTTTACATTAAATAATATTTTGTTATGTTTCTCGCAAATTTGTTCTCACTATAACTTGAACCTTGGACCCAACCGATCCCTATACCCATATGAGCTCTTAACCACTTTAGTTATATCTTATTGGTAATTAAAGGTAGTAAATTTTGAATACAGGACATCTCTACATGTACATTTTAAAACTTTGAGCATTTATCATTTGAGTTAGACATATAGACTAAAAATAGTTTATACTTATAATCACATCAATAACTTTGTTTCGAGTTGATATATGGCAAGGAAATGCTAAATACTTGAAGCTTAATTAAACAAAATTTAGTTTATCTTTTTTTCAAAAATTGATTAACTAGAGTTTATTTTAATAGGAATGCTAGACATTATATTTCATTAATTTTAGAAAAATCTAAAATATTAGGCTTGTTTGTATTTACACACACCATCCAAATAATAAAGGTAAGCATGTTATCTTCCGTTCTATTATAATTATATAATAGATACATTTCATAGATATCTTAGTTAAGTAATAGAATATTTATCATTTTAATTATTATAATTTATAAATGCATTTTGATAGGAAGGACTTTTGTACACAGATTAAATGATCATATATCTATTAATTTTCTATATAGTGAGCAAAATTCTTCCTTACAATACAAATAAAAAATACAAAATTTAAATTAGTACTTTTTTAAATTTATTAAATTTTTATTTTATTATATTGTATGAAGTGTATTGGGTCATATTATCTAAGAAAATTCTTGTGAGAGTACTCCTCCTAATCAATCATAAGGGTAGCTCAATTGATTTTCATTAATTTGATCTTTACTTGGTGATTTGGTTTCAAATTTCTTAGTAAGTCCGGACATCTAATCAGGCGTGATAAAAAGTGCATCATATATTATCCTAAAAGATAAAGATGATTTTCTTAAAAGACATTTAGAAAACTCAATTTTAGAATTTGATAATCCATCAAATTTTTTTAGTTTTTATATTAAAACAAAACTCTTGTTTTGAAAAAAATAACCACTTACTTTGAAGAGATATTGTAAATACACTTAGAAATGAATGAAGAGGGTAATTTTATTTAATTTTCAAAAAAAAACATAGAATTCCCTATTAGACTTATTTGATTACAATTAAAAAAAAAAAAAAACACGGATAATACTAATCAGAATTTGTTTAAAAACATTTTTCTTAAAAAAAAAGAAACATTTTAAAATGAAGATCGACGGGCGACTTACATTTCTAGGGTTATTTTATGGCTTTTAGCAGTATTTATAAAAATAAGCGTGAATATTCTTTTGAAAAGTTCTTTAAAATTTGCTCAGGCCCTTTTCTCTTCTCCTCTCGGCCCTCCTGCCTCTCGATTTAGGGCTTCATTTTAAACCGGCATTCCTTTAATCTGTAGCCTTACATCAATCGATTCACTCTGCGAGCAAGTAAGATCACTTTCTCCTCCGGTTTCCTCCGTTCTTCACATGACTAATTTTCCTCTCCCATGCTGATTCGATGAGTTGGTGGCGGAAGCGAGAGCAAGGATGAGGATCAAGTGAATTTTTCCTGTGTTCCTAGTAAGGATTGGTTTAGATTACCCCATTAGCCATTATTAATGTATAACTAACTAAACTATCAATTTGTTGGGAGCACTTAGATGGACCATCTACAAAGTTTGAAGCATTGTTTCTGTTGGATTTTAGAGTTAGGTCGCCCAAAATGGATCCATGACCCATGATCCATGACCCAACTCAATTTTGAATTTAAAATTGCAGTTAAATGGAAGTTAACTGCAGTTAATAAAAGAAGAAGAAAGATGTACAAATCACAATAATCTTCTCAAAAAACGAGCCAAGAAAACTCTCTGCACTCTCGTCTCTACCAAAGGAAAGAAATTTAGATTGTGAAAATCAGTGGCAATTCATATAATTATGGTATGGGTATACGTCAGTGAAGCAATGAATCTGCAGTAATTTCTTCCTCACAAGTAGTATCCATTATCTTCATAATATATTTTCAACATTGGTATCAGAGCCATTTCCTGTTTGTTTTCTGGTATCAAAAAAAAAAAAGTCATATTTGCACATCTCTTATAATTATCTCTATATTGACATTTCTGGTATATAGAGATCATGGAAATATAGAAATATGTATTCTTAGTATATTTTTTTTTGGGTATGGAGATTGGAGTATAGAAAAGTAGTTTTTTAGGTTTTAACGATTTTAAATTTCAGCATTCATGATAAAAATAGTGCGTTCTTAGAATTCTAGTTTAAAAAAAAATGGAGAATAAGAATAATACTATTCTTTGAAATAGTACTTTGCTTTTTTTCTTTTCTTGCAAAGTTTCACGAGATAGTGCGATTCTTTCAAATAGTACTTTTTTACGCAAAGTGCCTTGTAGAGATGTTAGCAGAGGCGAAGCGAAGTGGCAGGCTCGGTTGAGTGAACTACCTCGAATGGGTATCTAAGCTCATGGTCCCGGTTCGAGCCAGCGGAGGCGAAAAGCGCAGCTGAAGTAGGGGATAGCACCGTGAGTGGACCACCCCTCGTCGGAGTGGGCCGGGGGTGGGGCCCTTACAAAAAGTGCCTTTTATTTATTGGGGTCCACACCCCTTCGTGACCATGGGGTGCCCTTCGGTGTGCCAGCCAGGGTCCTTATCGTAACCTTGGGTGCCCCTTGGTGGGTCCCACTGCGGGAATATCATGCCCTCCCACAGGCACGTACAGGATTCGTCTTGCGGTGGCCCAGAACTTTACTATTCATGATGTTCTCATGCTCAGCGAGATTTGCCGAAATTTAATTTCGATGTTGGTTCTGTTAAAACTAGGTTTTAATATGTATCTTGCTAGAACAATATTGAATTGTCTCTAGGAACTCTCATTATGGATGCGGTTATGTATTGAATGGTTTTATTGTCATGAATCTTGAAGTTATTATGAATGTAGTGAGTTATTACATGATAACGTCTTCACATGTTCCCGAGATTGATGTGAATTTATGGCATGCTTTCGGCAGCGTATTGATTAATCAATTAGATAGGCTAGTTAAAGCGGGACTCTTTGCTAATTATGACAAAATAGTCTGTTTACTTATGAGTAGCACTTTTTGTTTGGTAAAGCTACCGAGGAAAACCATTTGGTAAAGGAACGAAGCGATTTCCCTTTACAATTGATTATTCAGACATATGTGGTCAATGAGATGAGAAATGAGCATGGGGCTTATTATTTCATCACATTTCTGGAGATGATTATACTCGCCGGTATTATGCATTTGATAAGTCATAAGTCGGGGAGGCAATAAGTTGCTTCGAGCTATGAGAGCTTAGTTGAGAATCAATTAGATAGAAAAATAAAGCATTAGGCGATCGAGGACTGAATATTTGTCGATCGGTTAAACATTATGATCAAAGAAAAATTAAACATGATTATTATTCCAGGACTCCTGACAAAATGGTGTTGAAAGAAAGAAATAGAAACGCTCCTTGAAATGGTTAGGTCTATTATGGCAGAACAAATTGCGATCACTTTTTGGGGTGATGCTATTAAGCGCACATTTATCCTTAACCGTGTGCCTAAATCAGTTCCACTACTCCCATGAGTTATGGATTAAAAAACGACCTAAGTGTTTTAGACCTTGGGGATGTGCGGCCTATGTTCTTAATACCTCGCACCCACATAGTAGAAAGCTAGGTACACGGGGAAAGAAATGTCTTTATAAGATACCGGAACATTCGAAAGGGTATGTGTTTATAGAGTGAACACAATAGTGAAGTCTCCACGGGAGTGAATCACGAGTGTCACATTCTTAGAGGGAATGATTTTCCTGACAAGGTGATATCAATAAAGACTTGTCTTTACATGAGACCATGGATTTTGAGTGATCAGACTCACTTCATTATTCAGTGGGAGCATTTTAGGAAAATATGTTTCCAACTCAGTGCGAATGATAATGATCTTGATCAAAATAGAGAGAAATAATCAAATGGGACATAATGATCACGGTCGAGTGGAACGATTTGGGGATAATAGAATCTGTTCTTCGGAACCTAAGTGCGACATAGTGGTAGACAAGGCATTCCTCGTCGTCGTTTTGACATTGAGGGTGGTGAAGCCTTTGTAGCCATTACACAAGATAAAGATGAGCCAAGGAATGTCACAGAGGCTCTCTCGGGCCTTGATAAGGAAAACTGGACAAAAGCAATGGAGGAAGAAATGGAGTTTATGAGATCAAATCAAGTTTGGGAACTTGTTGATCTTCTGAAAGGACGCAATGCCATTGGGAATAAATGGGTTCTCAAAATAAGCGTAAAGTGATGGCACAATTGATAAATATAAGGCTAGACTAGTAAGCGAAGGCTACTGTAGATAATAGATTATGAGGAAACTTTTTCTCTGTTGTAAGATTAGCACTCAATTCGTTTGATACTAGCTATTGTAGCAAGTATGGATCTTGAATTTCAAATGGATGTAAAGAAACGACATTTCTAAATAGTGATTTAGAAGAGAGGAAATCTACATGCGGCCGGCTGTAGGTTTTGTGAAGACGAAAATAAAGTTTGTAGACTTTTGAAGTCCATATATGGCCTAAATGATCTTGAGAACAATGGTATATTCGTTTCCATAATACGATCATATTAAATGGTTTTATTATGATTGACGAAGATCATTGTGTATATATAAAAAAATCTATGGACAAGTTTATAATAATGTCATTATATGTTGATGATATACTTATAGCTGGTAATAGCGAGGAGTATATCAATGAAGTAAGGATGGTTATCATCATTCGAGATGAAAGATATGGATGGCCTTATATTCTTGGGTTAAGATCTCCCGAGAGAGATCGTTCAAAAAGTGTGTCGTCACCAAGAGTCGTACATCAATGAATCATGAGCGATTCCACATGCGACATTCAAACCACGTCGATACTCCCATTGCTAAAGGTGAAGGTGTAAGCTAGAAGAATGTGTCTAAATCACGAAGAAGAGTATATGAGGAAAGTTCCTATACAGAATGCGGTTGAAGTCGATGTATGCCATGATGTGTCTGAAGACCGATATTTGCTTTCTTGTTGGCATGAGTAGTAGATATCAATCAACCCGGGACCGGTACATTGGAAAGCGGAGTTAAAAGGATACTAAGGTACCTAAAGGAGCGCTACTTATTCATTGTATTCTGAAGGAAATGATCTGGTAAAGAGCTGCTTGATCTTGATTGGGAGGAGACTTAGATGAGAAGAAAGAAGTCTACCTCTGGTACATGCTGCTTACTCAACAATGGCTATATCATGGAGTAGTAAGAAGCAATCTGCATAGCCTTGTCCTGATAGGAAGCTGAATTTGTAGCTTTTCCAACGTGTCTGGCGTGTGGCTCAAAAGTTTTTGATCACTTAGGTGTGAATGCTAATAGTGATTCGGTCTTAGTGAGTTTGTGATAGTCAGCGGTAATAGCATTCACAAAGGACCCCTAAGTATCATGGCAAAACCAAACACATAGATATAGAGTACTCTTTGTAAAAGACATGGTTGCACACCTGAAGGTGAACATAAAGTATATCCTACGCGTGAAATGGTTGCGAGATCCCTTGACAAATGGAGTTCCTCGAGATATATTTATAAAGCATGTGAAATCTCAAGGATTCGTAGAATATGATATACTTATTGTAATGTTTCAACAGCTGTTCATGTTGTATTAATGTTCAAATAATAAACATGTTTGTTACAAGAAACTTTACATATGTGTGAGTGTTTATTTTTTGTAATACACTCTCGATTTATTGAAAAGTATATCGGACAGATAAAGAGATTAACCCTCTCACACGGGTAATCGCCTCTCATTATTTTTTTTAGTAGTTGATGAGAGATGAGACAATTTTAAGCTTATTATCTAAGTGATAATCGAGAGCCAAGCTTAAAATATGAATGTCGCCTTGTTAACAAACAAGATGAGATCTTGTAAGATTGTAAAGTGAATTAATAAAAAAAAAAAAAAAAAAAAAATTTCACTTTATCTGTCTATGTTGCCAGATTTGAGTTCTAATGAACATGAAAGAAGTAGACAAAGAGAGAACTCAGTTAGACATTAAGAATGTATGCGAACCATTATCTGTACGAAGTATTAATACATTACATAAAGACATACACTCCATGGGAAGGAGAAAATACCGTAGCACGTGTTTCAGCCTGCCATGTGCAAATTATGACTAATATAGGTAATCAAGCTCGAGATCTCGCACGTGTGTGAGACCTTTAAGGAATAAAGAGCCTTATATTTATACCTTATGACTCTATTCTAATTCTTAAGACTTAATTTAATATTTTGCTATTTTAGGGTACCAAGGACTATGAGATTCGGTCTAGCTGGGCACTCTTGGAAAACAAATTAAGTAAAGTTAAGAGATTTGAAAGAGGAAGATCATTAAACGTATCACATCTTTGTTTGTATTCACTTAGGTATACCAATTACGAGTGTCTATAATTGTGAATACGATTATATGATATATAAGATTGAAGTCGTTTGAGATTTGAAATGTGATAAAATGATCTAGGAGTCTTGCATACTTAAGTCTACTCATGATCTTTTGTTTGTCGAGAAGCTATATATTATTCCTAACGGATCTTATGTAGAGCTCGAGAAGTATACAGGTCACACGATCTATTTTTCTTGTATGAATTGGTAGAGAGCATAAGAGATGATGTTCTCTTATATGATATTAGAAGAGCATGGATCCCATTTTGTGCGAGTGGGAGATGTTGGATTTTAGAGTTGGGTCGCGCAAAATGGATCCATGACCCGTCCATGACTGACTCAATTTGTTCGTGCGGTTAAATGGAAGTGCTTCACGATTAATAAGAAAGAAGAAAGATGTACAAATCTAATAATCTTCTCAAAAAGCAGAATGACGCTCTGCACTCTCTCATCTCTACAAAAGGAAGAATTTAGATTGAAAATCGTGATTCATATAATTGTAATTGTCATTATCGATCGATGAAGCAAACAAGATCTCTGAAGTAATTCTTCCTCTGGTAAGTATCCATTATCTTCATAATATATTTTCAACAGTTTCTTTATCCAATATACAAAGCTTCTATGTCTAATTAGATCAAGTATATTGTTATTGATGAATTAATGTATTCATTAGATTCATTGGGACTAATGGTGCTCCAACTTGTAGCTTCCACTTTGACATGGCATGCTTTAACCAATTGAATCATAATTCCAGGAAAAATGATGTAGAGCAGCATTTTTATGAACACTTCTATTTTGTAAATGCATGTATACGGAGTTTTAGCTCTCATCATATAGAAAATGTGTTTTGTCTTAGGTATTGGGTAATTGGTTCTTTGACCTTTTTCATTGTGCGTTTGCCTATAAAAAAAATAAAAAATAAAATTATACTTTGTGCATTTTGAGTGTTAGGTATTTATTGTTGCTTAATCTTGCTAAGATTACCTGCCAGTGCACTTCATGCTTAAAGATGGCATAGATTCGTTTCATTTAACATCATTGGTCAGTAATATGCTTTCAGCTCCTTCAATTACTTAGTATTTATTTTCTTTGTTATTTTTATAATGAGAAATTAGGTATGGAAAAAAAATTACAAATATACTGGTATGATTATGAAGAAACTCTTTTGTCTATGTGAGAATCATTATGAGTTATTACATTGGTTACGTGACATTTAATGCTTGCTTGCTCGTGCTTTAGCCCCATTGATCAATTTTGTTGCCTGGCTGGCGAGAAAAATAATTTCCTAAATATGACATAGATTTTGTTTGAAATCTTATGTAGTTGGCTAGTTCTTTTGCTTTTGTAGGACATTTTCATGTTTAATCCAATTTTAATCCCTTGAAGCTTTTTATGCCCGACATCTTGCGATGCAGACCGGTTTGCTGTAGTTCTTTAGAATAGTTACGGGTCTTGATTCTTTAGCTAGGCCCGAACAATGCCTTAGTCAAATCTCGCTAGTCTGCTCGTATTATGGACTTCTTTTGGAAGTGTTTAACTGAAATTCTCAGCATATTCGCGATTATGTTAGCGATTCTTGTTTGTAAAATATTCTGAGAAAGTGTTTACATATCATATCAATGTTATGTCTTTGATAACATGTTTATTTGCGAAATTTTGACTCGAGATTCTGATTACGTTCCAATCCCGATTAGTTCGATAGATCAGATTGATTCTTACGCAGCAGTTGTACAACTTAGTTTTGGTGATCGCCTTGGGGCCCTTGTTGACACGGTAGAGTAACTACTATCAAAAAAAAAAAAAAGGATTTCCAGGAGAAAGAAGGCTATTATGAGTACTCTTTGTTTTTTATATTCTTCTACTTGAGATTCCAAATGAGTTTTTTGCTTATAATACGGAAGGAGGTTGGGCTTTCTTAGTGGGAGAGCTTGGAGCAATATTTAAGTTGTTGAAGGGATGTTTAGAGTGCATGATGTGGGCTTTGAGAAAGTGTATATGAGTGCATGATGTGGGCTTTGAGAAAGTGTATATGATTTGCTTCAGTTCTCTTGTGGATGGGAATAGATAGGGGGTAGATGAGTGTTATAAAAAAGGAAGAGATCGGTTTATGAAAGATGGCATGGGTGGATGTTTAGATGGCAGTGGGCAGAATTGGAGAAAAGTGTTTTTACACATTGACTAGGTAAATCTCTCTTTAATTCAAGGAATGTCTGATGTGAGGTTTGGCATTTCAGGTAATAATTTGATGATGGAGGATAGGAGTGAAGAGCAAATGGTGTGGAAAATGGCTGATACCTCTCACATGCATTTTAAGCTTACATGGTAGATTACACATGATTCATTAAACTAAAACTATTATAATGACAACATTGCCCTCATCCTAATGAGCTATAGTCAGACAACGTCGACGACAACGAGTTCCAGGTAGTTTTCAACATACTCTTCTTCATCTTCTTCCTCTCAATTCCGTTACTTTAAACTCGCGACCACATCGGGTTCAAATGTGGTGATGGGCGATGTGAGTGGTAATTGGAGATCATCGTTCTTTCTCGAACGATTTTAGAATCTAAACGCAGACACTACTTGTCCCTCCATTACATTGTTGAACAATCAGTTGTATATGTCCCAAGAGACCTGTATCGGAACCCATTGACTTCGATCTTCTCATTTCCTTTGAATTTCCATTTCAGACACTTTATCTGTAAAACCCTTTTTCCATCTTCACGAAGGTTGTCGATCATTTCTTCTCCCAACGTAGCACTTCGATTGATTTTTCATTCTAAGTGTTGCTCAATCCTATTACCAATTTGTGAATCGATTTCTCATCTACATATGATTGTTTTGATATTAAGAAACAATGAGAAAATGGAAGAAATTTTTTAATGTTAAATGTCACCATCTAGGGCTACAGGGTAGAGGAAATGGAATTTGGTATAATTCATATGACTCTTTGATTTGTATGTTTTGGATTTTTGGTAGTAAACCAAAAGGTGAAGAGATAACGAAGGTGACTTCTGTGGTTTTTCTTTTCATCTTTCTTCATTTTCTGGTGACCAAATGGTAGCGGTTGGGAATTCACTTTCAAAGATTATAAGGTTTTCTAGGTGTGAGCTTCTGGGTGTGATAGAGGCATTGGAGATTCTGGAGGCGAATAGGAAGCTTGGAGTGGCTCAAATCAGGTCAGGAGTTAGGGATAAGAGACAATTTTGTCAAAATAATTTTTGGATTAATGATTAGCTAAGCTGTCACATCAGCCCAAAATGCCTTGAGAGGTGTCATGTAGCGGTATTAGCGTCACATTTGTCTATTCGTTAAAACCGTTAACGACATGGGCATATGTGTGTCACGACATAAATGTTAGGGACATGGTTGGACCCAAAAAACCGTTATGGGCTAGATTGGACGTACGACTAAGCATTAGGGGTATTTGTGCATATTTTCCCTTTTATTTACATTTATTCATTTTACATTACATCGTTTTAGTATTATGCTCTTATAAGATTCTAACATGGGATGCCTCCCATACACCTATTTCACTACCACTTGTCATGCCTCGAGAGATTCAAAATAAGTTATAATTAACCCAAATGTTTTCTTTCATAATTTTAGTAAAATATCGAATATAGAAAATATCATTTTCTTAAATATTATATCATATATTTGGATTGAATTATGTAAAACCTTTAGCCTCCCCTCCTTTTCTCTTATTTGTTCTTTCTTTTAATCCATTTTTCGTTAGTAATAAGGGATGATTTTTGGGTCATTCTTGGCCTAAAATAACTCATTGACATCTTTTTTGATCATTTTTTATTTCAATAAAGTGGTTTTTTCATAGCCTTCGAAAAAAAAGTGGTTCTATTTTATTGTCGACTTGTTGTGGTGTATGCTTTTGTTACCAACTTGTTGTGGCGTCTTTATATGACGATTGGTTTTTTATCGTCTTATTGCGGCATTTACTAGTTTGTGAGCGATTCAGATGACAAAACATATTTGATATTTCTTTCGTCATCTTATTGCAACATTTACTAGTGTGTAGGAGATTTAAACGACAAAACATATTCGATCATATATAAACAACAAATTAAATCATGGTTGTTAATATGTTGTAGAACTAGAGTCATAGATACTCTAATCATTATAGGATTATCAAATGTGTGAAACTGGCCAGGTCATTTATATTATTAACACGGATCTTGTGTCGTCATTTTAAAGTTACAAGCGAAACCACGAGGCACTAATGAAGCCACATGGGAACCCAAGGGAAATTTAACTTTTTAATAGTGGTTGTGTCTGAGAATTTAAAGTTTGCGTTTGTTTTTCGTGGTTAGTTGTCGATCTTGATGTGGTTGTCATCGATCTTGAGTGTGTGACTTAGTTTGTAATCGTCTTGGTACGACGTTTTGTTTGTCATCGACCTTTAATTATGTGAAGACGATTCAAACGAGCTAAGTATATCCGATTAACAATAAGAAATCGAATCAATGGTCATCAATATGCTAGAGAATTTGAATAAAAAGTATTATAATCACAATAGTAATATCAAATATATAGACTCAACTATCAAATGTATAACCTTTGAATCGGTTCATTATGCTAAAAATTGCTTCATCTTCTATGATTTTTAGGGATTTTGATTCCATTATTTGACCGATGTATTGTTAGTTTGAATCAATAAAAATACTTTTTCTCGATTTTCATACAAAAATTACTACACATGTTAGAAAAACAGAAATAAAAAACACAAAGTGTACATGTTGAAAACAGAAATAAAAAAACACAAGGGGTACATGTTTTGTGATGGGATTAACAAATTGATATATAATAAAGGCTTCCCCATAGTTATGAGAAACAAATCAAACATGGTGAATTAGGGTTCTTATGAGATGAAGGAGGAGTTAGAAAGAGAAAATCGATGTACATGTTGTGAAATTACACTTAGGGGGATTTTGCCTGCGTAAATCCTACACTGCTTTCAATTCAATAAGAGGAATGAATTGAATAGTACAATCTATACCCAAGCCAAATGGGGATTGGGATTCAAACAACACACCAGACAGAGTTGGGAATGGGAAGAGGATAAAATGGGAATTCTTCTTCTTCTTCTTCTTCTTCACTTGAACGGGTCCTCCTCCGGAATTCTACACCCCCATTCAGGGGATTGTCATAGCTTGGGGCTTTAGGAGATCTCTCTATCTGTCTCTCTGTCTCTCTATAGATCCATTGCTTGTTATCTTCTAATGATGCTTGGGAAGCATCACTGCGCAACCAACCAACCGCATTTCCAGTTAGTTAATTATTACAGGTAGAAAGTGTGTATTATTATTACAATGAAACAACTGCAAAGTCAGTAATCTACTAATTTGATTTAAGTCAAAAGGCCATGACATGGAAAAAAAAAACCAAAACAAACCATGATGCCAGAACCCAGGGGCGGATCCACCTGTAGTTAAGGGGTGTCAACTGACACCCATTAAAAAAAAAGGAAAATGTTTGGTGGCCTTGGTGTTATATCACGAATTTAAAAATATAAAGTTTTTAAGAGTAAACTTGGAAAGTGTAAAAGTTAAATGATACAAATATGTATTACCCGCTTTCTTTCCTCCCTTGTAACCCGTCCAAAAATCACTACCCTTATAAAATTATGGTGACTTTTTTTTTTTACACCAATGGTGTTGAATAGCAACGCCCAGACCTTTATAAAGTCTTTTTTGTACCCTTTGAAAAAGTTTATAATACTAACACCCCAGAATATAAAATCCTGGATTCATACAATCAGTATCCACTTATAAAATAATGAATCCAACCAACCAAATGATTGTTTTCTGGTGGTGACAATATATCTCACCTATAGAAGTTGGATCAATATGTACAAAGAAGCTTGCAGCAACTATCAGATAGCAAAAGATGAGCATTAGTCCTTTGAAGTAGTTGGAAGTGCCCTCCTGCAAGCTCAACCATGAAGGTTTCATCAACAACCAGAGATGATGCTATGACTGACAAGAAGGAAGAATGGACTCAACAAATACATGATTGTTCCATTCATCACCCAGCAAATTTGAATTCTATTATTAAGAATGACGTGCAAGGAGATATTTTTGGCTGCTTCCCTAGCTTTCAACTCTTTCACAGTGACAGGACCAATAAACATTATCAAGCATTCCAAGTTCAAATCAATTTCTTTCGATATGATGGTGCAATTATGGAGTTAAACAAGGAAAGTCTTTCTCAGTAGGCAAACCTGCAACATGAAGGCCACAACTATTACAGTCATGAAAAGGGTGGCTGTCTCGAAAAGCTGAAAATTCAAGTCCATAGGGCGTCCCATGATCCATCCAACAACCACACAGAAGGGAATCTGCCAGCCAGCCATACCCAACAGTGATATAGTCTTCAGTTCACAAGGTAAATAGCACATAGGCAAAGCCACAAGCAACATATATAAAGCCCTTGACAGCAAATATACAAATGATAACATGGTACTAGTGAGGCTGATATACAAATGGTATATGTGCAGTGCAATAAGCGCAATAAGCTCTCAACAGCACTACTACGGAATACAAACCTAACTTATGGGATAAAATTCAAGCTGAGAAAGCAAAATAACTTTTCTAAATTCTTCCCTGGCTGCTATCTATCAAATGCAGCTGGTCACAAAAAACATATTCGATTCCAAAAAAAACCAACTCTTATTCGATTTTATGTCCCTCTATGTTATGCATATTGAGGATAAACTTTTTTTATTTGGGGTAGTTGTCTCCAAGAAGTTAATGTGAAAAAATGCATGTGCAACGTGATTAAGAAGTAAACACGATTTAATAGAAAAAATCTCAACACAAGTAGTCTTAAACCCAAGTATTAGAGATAAAAATAAAGCAGTCTTACATAGTGAATGAGAATGCATTTGAGCCATAGTAAAGATGGAAACAAGAGTATCTCAGCCGTGCGTCAAGCAAAACCGAGACAAGCAAGAGATAAATCTTGAAGGAACTTAAGCTTGTTTGTTGCTAAGATGGCTAACCAACATGCAGATTTTCCATATAAATGACTGCAGATAGCCAACAGACAGGCAAAAAAAAATTATATCAAAAGGAGTCGGCCTTGGCCCTTCAGCCTTCATAGACCTTAAAACTAGGTCTCAGTTGTATAAAGTACAAGAAATGGAAAACACATCCTTTTTTTTCTTGGTGACATCAATCATTTATATGGAAAATATGAAAAGGTTGGGTTTGAGATAGTCAGAACATGCAGAGAAAGTGAGGCAGGAGCCAATGTATTCTGTAAACCTTAAGAAAAAAAATGTATGACCTCTAAGCTCAGTTTGTAATCAATTTCCTATATTCAAAAACAAATTTATTGTATTAAGTGAATTTTAATGGTTGATAATCTTTCTTAAGGAACAATTACAGTCATGTTGCTGAAACCCGCTGTCCTGGAGTTTTTTCCCATTCAAACAATGCTATTACAATCTTCAGCTCCACAAAGTATTGGATACATAAATGCAGCCAACACTCTAAATTTTTCTAAACAGACATTAAAATATTTTTCCTTGTCCATTAATTCGTGTCGTCGATGCAACCACATAACATGCTATTTAGATTATTTCTTCTCAGTTACAAGTAGCATAGTAACATTAACTACCTTCGATTTACAAATTAAGAAACAATTTTTTTAAGGCACTTATGCATCAAAGATGGCTGTTCACTTGTTGGGTGATAAAAATAGACTGCTAGAATAAAAACACACATGCAAAAAGAAAAAAAAAATTAAATAACACAAAGGCCAGGAATTGCTGGGAAAACCTCAAATTAACTTCCATAGATCGTCAATCCAATCACCACTTACAAGTTTGTCAGCAATGCAACTTCCTACCGTGTGGAATTATGCCTTAGAGATGTGCATGGTCTATTCCATCAGTAACTAATGTGCAATACTATTAATGAAAATGGTTGATCTGTATATGATACTGAGGCAACAGGGACACTCCTTTCAAGGAGGAAAAAGTTTAAAGTTAGTCTTTAATAGCATTCACCTAAATCTATGATGATTATTTAATAAGGCTAAGCATCATAAGGGTCGGTGGAAGGCAAGAAGAAGATCAATAATTTACATGCAGTGTCCACAGGTCTCTTCTCCTGCTGTTATCTACACATTATAAGTTTGATTAAACCTCCTTTTCTCAAGGATGAAATAGAAAGAAAGCACTCCCAGATCTATACAACTACAAGCTTGAAGCTGATAAAACCATACTCAAAAAGTATGCCTACACACAGCCACAAGCCCTCATAGTTTCACTAGTAGACTTAATAGGAACATAAACTATGCTCATGGACATAATTAACAGAACTGATCTCACAGGGGTGGACTTAATGAGTGGATGATTCATTAAGGCTAGGTGGAGGTGTGAGATGGAATGTGAGAGAAATTACATGAGATAGCTAAGGTTATTTGTGGGAGAACTTGAAGAAGAAATCAGGCATTATTTGGGGGGTTTTACTATAGTGTGCCATCATTATTTAAATGGTTTTCCATGGCTGAAAGAAAGAGGATATTTGTGCTATTCTGTATACAAAATGGAGATGGACAACAAGGAAAGAGAATTTGAGCTCTTCAAATAATATATGCTGTAGCTACAAGGTGAGTTTGATAATATGTGGCACTTACCCCAAACATTGATATTTGTGTTGAGATGAGCCTATTGCCACTCCAAGAGTTGTCCTACAAAAAATTGGAATCCATCAAACAGAAGGATTGCTAATGAGTGGCAGAAATGTGGTTAATAAAAGATGCCATGTTAGACAATAACTTACAAGTTTGTCTTCACATGAATATAATTGCACTTGCATGCTCTGGCTGCATTCCCAACACTGGGAGCAGAAATAACACTAATAAATGCAACCGGCATTTTCAATGAGACAGATGCCCCTGAACAAGATAGTTGGAATAAAAGAAACTGCATCAAAAAGTAATAAGAGATTGAATTCTCAACACCATTATGGCAAATATACTTTAACAAAGGAATTATAAATAACATACATCTTCATAATATAAGAGAACATAAGGAAAACAAAAAATGTACTTTCTTCAGAGGATGTATCCACCTTGTCCTAGTAAAAAAAGGCATGCCAAGGTATTGATTAACAATGACGATTTAAAATACCTCTATGGCATCAACTAGTAACTGGAGAGGATTGGTAAAACCCACAGTTAAAAATAGTTAGCCATATTATGGATTCCCACTGAAATTTTCTGAGCTTCATCTTCATCCCTTCAGTTTGGTTCCCACTTCTGATTGTCGTATACCATTGATCGATAAAATAATTCAGCGCCAAAGCAGAAAAGGAGAGAACGACTATTTTTCTCGCAATGATTATGACGCAAGATTGAAATGAACTACAGCAGAGGGAAAAAGATGAAAACAGAAACCATATTAACTAATGAGTTATATGCAGAAATCTAGGGTATATTAATTTTTCAATAAACTGATGTCACAGGTTCTCCTAATTAACCTGGCAAGAAAGGTGCCTAGATAACCATGTTAGAGCACAGGACCTAGTATTAATCTAAGCATGAAGTTTGAGATTCATGTTTTTTCTTCTTATTTTAATTACTTGTTTCTGATATAACTGACACTGTTAGAAGGTCCTATCTCCAAAACATATGTATATCTAAGCCAACTGCGAAGTTGAGAATCCTGTTTTTTCTTTCCATTTTTTCTGATTGCTTACTTCTGGTGGAAATGAGAACCAGAAGAGTGCCTCTGTTCTACAACATGGGTATGAGGCCATTGGCAGTATGAAAATTCCCAACCTAGCAAAGGATTAAATGGTTATTGGGTATATGACTAAATTTTGATGAACTGAGTACAGAATATGCATACAATCAATGGATCATGTGGTATAGATAATCAACCAGATACGCAATATAAACAGAACATGACTTACTCTCATCAACTGAACATAAAGATTTTTCTGACTTTCAGCTGAAAACAAGATAGCAGCATATGCCACAAGCATAATGCAGCTACTAAATCTTGAAAGGGCCAACCACTAGAATCCCAAAAATTTGTGTGAGTGAAGTGGAGGACAGCTGGGAACAGAAGCCCCATCACTGCCATCAACAGCAATCCTGAGTTCACTCCAGCAGCTGCCTGCCAATAAGATCAGAAACACTCCTATCTTTCTAACAAATACTGAAGGATGGGAGGGAGAGAGAGAGAGATAAAAAAACTAACTATATATCTCTAATTTGGTTTGAAGATCTAACTGTAGTTAAAATTGGAAACAGACCTTGCTAAACACCTGTTCCCTAGAAAACCAATCCCCGCTGAAAATGCACATCCAAGCACCAGCAACATGTTTGACAGAATTGAACCTAATAAAACAGACTTGTTGAACAACCCCTTATCATGCCATTCCTCAGTGCATAACTGATAATACTGTAACTCTGTGATTTTAAAGGTGGCATTTAACAAGCCACCAACTGTGTCTAGACAAATACCATAGTGAGTTAGCATGGAAGAAAGTGATTATTGAAGTTCCAAGAAAACAAGATGAGCAATTGACCCTAGTATAGGTGCACCAGACAAACTAAGAGACGGGCTGAAGCCAACCATTATTCCTAACTACAAGAATGCAACAAACAAAAGCAACCATACATTCAAGCCAGAATGACAAAAACATAAAAAAAAAAAAAAAGGAAAGTAGAGTATAATATGGATTAGAAGAACAAGCAGAAATTCAGCCCTTAAAGAATTGTGCATCAACTAATTTACACCCTGATCTTCTATAAATTCTAAAGATCTACATGGAGTGAGGAAAAAAAATACCAACTCTCGAAATTAGGAAGACGTTTACCTGTAGGGCCAGTGAAGAAAGCTAACTGCCTGCATTAAAAGAAAAGAACCATTTATATTTAGCACCCATAAACCCAAGTTAAGAAGTTATTAAAACAGATTGCAATAAATTTTGGTTATATGTACTGAAGTTTTCCCTCCGTGTACCCCACCCCAAGGTAAAACAAAGGGCATCCACATGCCTAGCTCAGTTGGTTAACAGAGTGATTAGTTGTTAAAAAAAAAAAGAGGTAAAACAAAGGCCATGTGAAATATCCAATGCCATAACCAGTGAGTCCTCTCTTATGGACAAACTTGTTGGATTTATTTCCTAAAATTAAACAGACCAGAATTCATACCTCAAGTAATGTCTCACACTTCACAAAGTGTAATTCATAATAAATCAAATTAATCATGTATTTATAAGGAGAAGATGGATGAAACCTTACTCTGTAGCATAACCCAATCGCTCAGCCAGAGGTATTATGCCCAGTAAACTAAGGAAGAAAACCCAACCCTGAAATGCACTCAGAAAGAAGAAATGAGAAAAAAGCGGATATATCTTTATGGGGGCATGTCAATGTCAATATGTCAAGATAGAATGACTCACATGATTGTCAGCGAACTTATCCACCAAAATAGCAACAGGGCCAAAGGGCACAAGTAGGTTGATTTTGGTGGAGAAGAGCACAACCTTTATGCTATTGAAGATGCTATTACTCATGCATTTAGTACAAAAGGATTGTGAAGAAGCAGGAGAAGGCAGCGATTTGTTGGGACCCTCCCGGGAATGTGTCTTTCCTGGGCTAACAAGACTCTCTTCCTCAAACTCAAGCACTGCTCTTTCTTCTTCTAATGATCCCATCTGGGGAAAAAAACACCGACGTTGTCTGTCAGATTTTAGTATCAAATTCCAAATGCAAATATGCCTAGTAACAACCGTTTGTTCACCAAAGCTCTAATTTTTTTATATCTGCAGAGGAAGGGGGGAAGGGGGGAAGGGGAAGGGGAAGGAAGAGACTGACTTCCTGAGACGAGTTAATTTCCAAATCCATTTCTGACTTGTGGTGGTTGTCCATACGCCACAGGCGCTGCTGCTGCTAATGCTGCTATGCCCAGACAGCAACAACGATCGATCCATCTACGATTCCGACCATGGGCATCACTGTGGTGCCCAGAAGCATTATCTTCAAGTTTTATTTTTATTTTTGGTTTGTTACCACTACCCATTTCAACCTCAATAGTCAATACAAATGAACCACCCCCATGGAAGAAAACACACAAGAAAAAAAAAAAAAACTGACCGGCTGATAACAATCAAGTGTTTGTTCGTTTGATCGAAAATCACAATAGATGACACACAACTTCTCGTCTCTGAGTCTGTACGAATGAGTTCCAGTTTTCGTGGTGGAAATGAAAACCGGTATATGGGAGGGAAGGTGGTTACTGAATTAACGTATGGATTGTACAGGAGACAATATGAATGGAATGAATTAAGGAAGAAGACTGTAGTTAGTAAAAGAAAAATTAAACTACGGCCATGAAATGAAAGCAATAAAAGAAAGAAAGATGGAAAGGAAGTGGCAAGAAGAAGAAGAAGAACCATTGGGTTCCACCATTTTCGGCTATTGTTCCTGTCCCATCCCTCCTGTTAATCAGTTAATCGTAACCACCAACGGGGAGAGAGCGTTTGGAACGTACTCTTCTTCCCTACAAATAAATCAATGAACTTTGTATTAATTGTATGCATAAGTAACCAATGAAATATTCAATGAAGTGCCCAAAAAGTTCCTTTTAGTTTTATAAGGATAAGGAGATGTGTTGAACGGATCCATACCCATACATGAAAAAGCACTTTTAAATCATATCACATCCAACAAAATTCCTTTTTTCCATCGTGTCAAACGATTTTACAATTAAAAAAGAGAGCATTTCATAGCCATTTGATTGAAGGTATATATGTATGTATATATATTTTAAATAAATAAGGATTCATTATGGTGTATTTAACTTTTGGATTTTTCTATAAAAATATCTAATTTTTATTATTTTTAATTAAGTGACTTAACTTTTCAATTTTTCTAGCTTGGTCTCAATTTTTATTTTATTTAAAGGTTAATTACATAAATGATGTTTCAACTTTTCTATTTTTTTTATTTTTTCTATTTTGGTGTCTCAAATTTATTTTTGACCCATCAAGTGTCTAAATTTTTTATTTTTTCTATTTTAAAGTATAACTTCATTTTTGTTCAATCAAGTATATCTAAACTTTTATTTTTTCAATTAAGTGCTTCTTAATTTATTAAAGTTTTTTTTGTTGATAGCACTCCATAAAGTGGATATTTAATATGCTAAAAATTTATAATAAAATAAGGGCTCTTATCACATAAAAAATGATTAAATTAAGTTTTAAATGTTGTTTAATGAGGTAAATGATAATATTATATATTATTATCCTTTCTAGGTTTAAATTTTTTTGATTAAATTGGATTGCAATGAATAAAAATAATAATTTTAATTATTTTTAAAATAATTTTAATATCTAATTTTTTATTTTTAATTATTCATACATAATTTTCTAACATAATACTTAGAAAACAAGTAAAAATAATAGAAGATAATTAAAAATTTCTAAATTGTTATATTTAATTTTTTAAGAAATTTTTTTAATTTTTATCTAAATTATACACCAATTTTATCAATTTATTTTTTATTACAACAAATAGATACTAAAACCCCTTCATGTGAAATGAATAATATTATCCCAACGTGGAATAAATAATATTATCATTTTACATTGTTAAAGGTCATTAATTTTTAAGTAATTTCATTATTTTATAAGACATGGAATCATTTAAATTCAATTTTTCCTAATTCAAATATCTTAATAATTTTTCATTGTTCAAGAAACAAAAATAAAGTTTAGATTCAAAATAAAACAATCAAAAGTTTAGATACTTGATTGAACAAAATAATAAATTTGAGACACAAAAATAGAAAAAAAGTTTAAACAATTAATTAATAAAATAAAGTTGATACACCAAAAAATAAAAATAAAAAGTAAAATATTTAGACACTTAATTAACAAAATAAATTTTTTTATCAAACTGAAGGGGAAAACCCAGCAACACACTAGTTCTTACTATAATGTTTCTGCCAAAGAAACAGAAGAATACCCATTTGGTCTTTCAGAAGTCTTCGGCCTATGCCCTTTTGGTGGAGTTGACCATTTCATGACTTCCGGGGTGGTAAGTTCCATCGAGATATTAGCTAGAAAATCAGCTGCCTGATTTCTTTCCTTGTAAACGTGTCAAATGCTGGTTGTCTAGTTCCTTCTTAAGAGGTCGTGACATTGTTGGATCAAACTGGTAATCGGTTTCGTCATCCACTTATGAATAAGGAGAGAATCAAGTTCTACTACCAGTCGGTTTATTCCCCTCTCCCATGCATTACGCAGACCATGAATTAAGGCCCATAGCTTAGCTTCAACTGCTGAGCATGTCCCGAAACGAGCTGAGAACTCATCTAATCATCTTCCTCATGGTTCAGTCCTCCCCGGCCCCAGTTTACTACTGTTGCTCTTAAAGCACCCATCAATACTTAGAGTTATCCAACTTGGGTGAGGAGGGACCCAACCGATCCAGTGTGTCTCATATCTGGGCTTTCCCCCATGCATGATATGGGCTTGTATGTTCGAGTTGTATTGTACTCCCTAGAATAGGCCTGGACCATTGCGGCTTTGCACCTCTGTGGTGCAGTTCCTCTTCTTTATTTTGGAAAGTAGCTTCTGTTCCGCCAATGCCAGAGGCTTTACCACAAGCGTATCGTGAAGCGGTTTTTCTAGTCCTTGGTGCATGCTTCATGGGCCTATATTTAAATTCCAAAGCAGTTTGGGTCGTTGAAGGGGAGGTGTTGGGTTCCTCTCAGGAATTCTCTATTAACCATCTGGGACCAGAACTGCATTGCCTTAGTGCATGACCTAAAAACATGGTCTAGGCCTTCTGTTTTATCTGGGTAGAATTTACTGTTGGAATTTTTATGTGTGGACTTACATAATCAACTTGATAATATTATAAATCACATAACTCATTTTCAGACAGAACCATAATCGCATTTAAAACATATTATCGGCTTGATTTTTTAAAGGCCTAAATTTAATTTACTTGACTGGCTCCATTGTTTCGCTTTCTGGCCCAACTGTACGCAGAGCATAAAGAGATGGTATGAGAGACATGCATCCCATTCTTATGCTTTGGGATGACTTCCACATTTCGGTTCAAATCACCCCCAGAGTACAACAGGCTTCATCATCCCCATTCTTCTATTCCATTATTCAAGAAGATGGGTCAACAGAATGATCGCTCAAACCATCGGCTAGATGGCTTCTATTACATTAATCCAGTGGAACCATTTCGCTTCGTTAAATGCATGCTTAAATGTTGACATGTGATCTCTATCTCTGCTTAAATGCTCCATCAACGGTGATCAGAAATTTACTTTTTAAGACATTTGCCCGTACTCTTGGGGTTATTTTCGTTTCTCTGCTTTTTTTGGTTACTAAGCCATTTTTTTTTCTCTGCTTATGTTTATTCTTGATTCTCAAGCCCGATTGAGGTTGGATACATGTAGAGAATGTTGTTTGAGCAAACCCATCCTTTTGGTGGTTTTTGGAGCTCATCTGGGTATTTCAAAATTAGGCTTGCTTGTTCTCGCACATGGGTGGTTTTGTTCTTGTTTGGAGCCTATCTTTATTCTCATTAGATTGATGAATTATGATTTAAGATTTCAGTTCAAAAAAATTCTTAACTAGCCGGCTTCATATGGAGGAGAGAAGATAAACAAAGGACATGATGACGTCATCATGACGCCATCATGATGTAATTAAATTTAAAAAAAAAAAAAAAACCCCATTTTTTTTTTTTTTTTTTTATTTGTTTGTTTGCTCGTATGCTTGGATTGATTATGCATTTGTTAAAATTGGATTTTACTAGACAATTATTATAATCATTGTTTTTTTATGACATAATTTTTTTTTTACCAATAATGTTGTCCAAGGTCAGTTTCAAGCAGAATTATTTAAATTTATTATGACAATAATGAATACTCTGTGTGATTGCCTATCGCAATTCCAAGTGTGTCAAATTGTGGCAAATTAAATATTTAACTTTATCATGACAATTAATATATATATGTGGTTGCCTATCGTGACTTATATGTCAAATTTTTTTTTTTCTTGACTCTCACATTTAGTTGCTGTTATTGTGATTACTAAGATCCATACGTATTTTAGAATTGTCCTATCGAAGATAATAATGCTTTGTAGGATGTTTAGATTGATGAAGGAAATTAATTAGAGAGTTATGAACTCGTATTTATTAATTTTTCTTTATTCTTTCTTGTGAATAAAATTAGTACATCTTAAGGCTGTAATATTTAATTAGTTGTCCTTATCGCGTGGAATTTTTTTAATTCCAAGCTATTGCTAAATTAAGAAATTATGGAAACTAGCAAATATGATATTGTAAATAAATACATATTGTTGAATTTGCTTATTTTCTAGCTACAAGCAATCTTATCCCGTGAATTGTTCACAACAAAACTCTTACTGGAAATAATTTTGAAGAATGTTTGAGTCCTTTAACGTGCATATGACTCTCGCAAAAATCCGGATTTGGCTTTGAGGGCGATTGATGTTAACCGGCGTCCCACTAATGAGAGCTCTGCTGCATGAAAGATCATTTATGAAAGATTTAGAGCACTCCAACAGATTTGATTCGCAGGATGATACATCGCGGATAAATCTATCAAAGAACGCGTACAAAAACGAAAAATAAAGACTTTAGAATATGTGAAGGCCAATTTATACTGGTTGTTGATAAGGTAATATAACTCATTTAAAGCTTCTACAACTACAAAGATATGATGGAGTCGTTGATAGAGATCATATCATCAAGCTAAGGCACTACAACAAGGCAAATGAGATGGAAAGGAGTTGAGTGAAAATTTCGAAATGGTTGATACTTTGAGTTCTTCCCGTTTCCTTGATGCAGTTTACATACACGCCTCAAGGGTTAATGGACTTAGAAGAGCATTTATCAGAAGGCAACACGGTCTCAATCGAAGAAAAATGACTCACTCTTGCTCTTGTAAATCGATCAAGCTGCAATGTGAAGTGAAAAAACCCTTACACAAGAATTTTGGAGGCTTTAAGCAAATTTCAAGAGAAAGGGAATCTAAATCAAGGAACTCCTCTAATGCACATGCTTCTTCATCGGCAAAGAGTGAGAAATTCAAAGGGAAGTGCAACTTTACATATAAGATCGCTTGCACAAGCAAGCTGATTGCTTCAAATTTAAAAAATCAAGAAAAGAAAAGAAAGGTGAAATTGTTGTTATGATTAAGTTGAATGCAAACATGATTGAGAATAAATATTGTTGATGTCTATACAAATTCTGGTGGTTAGATATCGAGCTACTATTCATGTCACTAATTCTTTGCAGAGATGATAAATTAAGGAAGCCACAAAGACGTAAGAATCATACAGATATTACTAAGCAAAGTAAAAGTGGAATTTTTTGGCATGATAAAGCTGAAATTGATCACAGAAAGGTTTTTGTTGTTACACAATGGCTTTTATACCCTACTGAGGAATCCGGATTGCGGTTCGATAGACTTGGTTATTCGCTTCACTCGAGATGGAAAAGTTTATATATTTTGCAAACTTTAATTAATGGGTAATGGTGTTTTGTTTGGAAAATCTGTCTCAACAGTATCATGGTTTGTTATGTGATTCATCTTCGCCACTTCATTTGTCAAGCTGCAAGCGCATAGAATGAAATTTGAGTTCTTCCATGTTGTGGCACAAAACGCCTAGGCCATATTTCTAGGCAAAGATTAGAGAGATTGGGTAAAAGATGGTGCTTTCTAATCTTGATTTCATTTGAAACTTGTGTGGTTTGAAGCAAAGGGAAGATGACAAAGAAAGACTTAGCGAGAAGATCGGCTGCATGTGAAAGTACTTTGCACTCTGATCCACACAGATATATGCTACCCTTTCGACACTAATCGCCTTAGGGTTATAAATATTTCATCATTTTCATTGATGATTTCTCTAGATTTGCTTATGTTGAACTAATCCATGAGAAACTGACTCTTCCTAAATGTGTTTAGAGCCTTTAAGGCTAAGGAGTCAGCAGCTAGGAAAGCCCACATTAAAGCTGTAAAGTCTAATAGAGGTGGCGGTGTATTATGGAAGATATGATGATCGACGGAACTTAGACCATTTGCTAAGTTTCCGTTGAATGTGCATTACGCGAGATATACAATGCCGTGCACTCTCAAATGTAATTGTCATATAAAGAGAATCGGACATTGTTATACGGTGAGGCATGCCGGCAATTCCTCATACTTGGATTTTCGCGGGGTGAAGCTATAACGCGCATATATTTTGAATCAAGTGCCCAGCAAGTCCGTGCGGCCTAAGACACCTTGGCATGAGCTATGGTCAGAAAGAAACCTACCTTCACCATTTCCAGCGTTCGGGGATGGCATTTGGTGGTTAGCCCTATAACCCATTAAATAAAGAACTGATCCTAGGAACCTATTAGTGGCTTTGCTGGCTATTGTATCGATCATGTGGGCCTAGATTTTATTGTCCACTCGATACCACCAGATCATCGAAATGACAGTATCTCTATATTTCGAGATGAAATTGATGCTCATCCAAATTTCAGGCTCTCGTGAGATACCTCTTAGAGAAGAGCATGTTGTGATTCCTTTTCCACATCTCATGTTCCATATGTGGATGTTCCTATTGTCCAACGCTAAAGCCACTAATCAAGGAGAACATAGTGACCAAACAATCCGCCTTCGCATGACACTCACAAGTAGTGATTCTTCTAGAAGATCAAGAGGAGTTCGTAGGGCAATGAGTCGTGATGATTATATGGTTTATTCATGAGTACGAGTATGATGGTTATGATGCTTTTGATCCAAATACTTATCGAGAAGCACCATTGTCCTCAATTCACTGAAAGAAGCCATGGATGATGAAATAAATTCTATGCATATGAATGGTGTTCGGGACTCTCGTCAACTCGCCACATGGTTGTAAACCAATTGGGTGTAAGGGTCTTTAAGACCAAACGTGATTCTAACGGGAAAGTAGAAAGATATAAAGCTAGACTTGTGGTTAAAGGTTATAGTCAAAGACAATTCGTGTCGACCAAAGACTCTTTAGAGGATTATGGCCATAGTAGCTCATTTTGATTTGGAGCTACATCGATGGATGTCAAGACAGCTGTTCTTGAATGGTGATTCGACAGAGAGGTGTATATGGAGCAACCTACTGGTTTAGAAGTTGGAAAGGAAGATTTAGCTTGGTAAAGTTTAATATTCATTTATGGTCTTAAACAGTTTGAGGCAAGGTTGGTATCTAAAGTTTGATAAGATTATCACCCAAAAATGGCTTAAAGAGAATACAGCAGATAGATGGCTATATTCGAGGGTCAGTGGAGAAGTTAAACATTTTTGTTTTATATGTTGATGATATACTCGCATCAAATGATCTCGACTTGTCGGACAGACAGAAGGTTATGTTGTCAACCCATTTCGAAGATGAAGGATTCAAAGCAGGCTTTGTGTTTCGGGGCATAAAGATTCTTCGTGATAGGCTAATGGAGTGCTTAAATTATCTCAAGAGAGCCTATATTGAAAGGATATTGAAGAGGTTAAATATGAGAACTCAGAACTTACTGTGAGCGCCAATCGTGAAGGGTGATAAGTTTTCAGCGCCTGCGTCCCCAAAATGATGATTTAGAGTAGAGGAAACAAGAGGAATCATTCTCATTCATCCGTGGGCGGGCAATTTTTATGTATGCCTGGCATGACACGCCCCGATATCGCTTTGCTGTGGGCCTCGTTGGGAAGGCACGAGCAATCCCGAGTCGCGACTGAAAGGTAACTAAGAAGGTCCTTAGGGTATTTGCAAGGAAATCAAGGACTTAATGTCGACATATCGCACCGCCTTACTTGATGCAACAGTTTGTGATGCCGATTTCACTGGGCCGCATACGATAAATCCACTACTGTGCTATATTTCTATGAGCGGCAGGAGGAGTCGATTCGGGAGTGTCAAGCAAACACTTACAAAGATCTCAACTATGGAGGCAAGAGCATGTGGCATG
The DNA here is from genome assembly GCA_016808115.1 of Tetrastigma voinierianum. Classification (NCBI taxonomy): domain Eukaryota; kingdom Viridiplantae; phylum Streptophyta; class Magnoliopsida; order Vitales; family Vitaceae; genus Tetrastigma; species Tetrastigma voinierianum. Next base: position 19,788 of record JAEQBH010005018.1, on the reverse strand, counting down.
CTATGAGGCTTGTTGTCATGCTATGTGGATGCGGAATTTTGTTTCGCTTCTTTGGGGAAAGTAGACTCTATTTCTAGACTGGCTGAAATTATTTTGTGATAATTCCGCAGTTTATTGCTTTCTCCAAGAACACTAGATAGTTTCGCTCCAAACATATCACAGAAAGTTTCATTTCATATGAGAGCGCAGAGTTCCTATTGATATTGAATATATGTCCAAGAAAAGGTATGTCATGGATCCATTAACAAAAGGCTTCTGTCACTCCATGCTTATGCTTCAGAATATGTGTATCCTAAATGGGGTTGTTGTAGTCTAGTAGTTGTATTAAGTTATTAGTGTGGAGCTATTTGGCATCGTAATACTATGCTATTGTTGGAAGGATTGCTATTATTGTGTTTTCTATAAATCAAGCAATGAAGACAAAGATTGCTTTTTGATTATTTGTTTTGATGAGATTCTATGAGACATTGATTTAGCATTATATGTATGTTGTGATGTTTGATTTACAGTCCAAGTGAGGAATTGTTGGAAATTTTTATGTGTGACTTACAAAATCAACTCGATAATATTATAAATCAAAACAGTTAGTTCATTTTGTATTGTGAACCATGTTCCATTTAAACATATTATTTGTTTCGATTTTTACGCCACCCTAATTTACTCGACCGCCCATTAAGCCGGGCTGCCCAACTAAAGTGAAGAGGCAAAAGAGATGTGTGAGAGGGAGAGAGATAAGTAGATCCCATTCTGTGGGTTTCTGGGATGACTCCACATTTCGGTTTGGACCGACCGGGAGAAAAGGAAGAGTCACCATCCCTCATTCTCACCACATTTACCCGAGAGCGCCTTGGTAACATCGTTGGCAAAGATTGCCGATTTGGCTCATTACATTAATCCAGCACCATTTCGCTTTTTCTAAATGCATGCTTAAAGCGTTGACATGTGATCCTATCTTGCTTAAATGTTCCATCATTTATAAATAATAAATTGGCCACAAATCCTTCTCCCTTGCTCTCTCATTATTTGTCACACCAGTCATGTGGTGATGCAGAACAAGAATAATAACTTGATCGCGGATCGAAATTATGCTTTTATACCAAATTGATATGTTCTAAACTACGAATACACAAAATTAAAAGAAAGCTTTAACAAATAAATCAAAATTGCCTCGAGTTTTTCAATAATACCAAGTATACCAAAAACAAAAATATAATACGCTTATTTATAAAAGACTAATATAAACCCTAGCGATAAATCTCAAAAATCCTAACAAATAAATCCTAAAAAGCCCAAAGAGATAAACCCTAATAAATAAGTCATAAAAACCCTAAAGATAAATCATAAAAAACACGATTAAATAAATAACTAATAATAATAAAAATCATAATTTAACTTGGCTCAGATTCCTTAATGCCTAGAGGTTATCATTCTTACTCCATCACGCCTTAGATCAGCCAGAACATGCCAATTTTCTGTGTGGGAATTCCGTGCCTAGATCTGTTTTCATGGCCCATGTTTGCGGGGGTTGGTCTGTGTCAGTAGAGATTATAGGCTGATCTCACTGTAAACTTGCCATTAATTGGTTGTCGGGCCCCAACAGAGGCCATCGCTAGCTTGGTTATCTCTTCTAATTAGAACTGTCAAGAGATGGTTTTCCCATTGATGAAGGAAGGAGCTAAGTGAAGCATATATTCCAGTTCCAGTTGCCATTTATCCAGTAGTCCTTAACTTTCATATACGACTCGGCCCGGCCGGGGATAGTGGTTTAAGAGCTAGGTGGATGAGGGGGGGTCTCACCTAGCCACTTGTCTCTCCAGAACCAGGTGTCCTCACCATTGTAGACTTTGGTTCCTAACCCAGTTGAGATAATGTGCTGCTGCTGCCCTCTCGCCAGAGGTTGAGGCCTCCACTTTTTAGAAGCCGGCTGGCTAGCGAAGGCTGGGTTGGGTTCCTCCTCTGATGTATTTACTAGACAGTACCTGAGTCCATGCTTCCTCTCTTTTTCTGAAACAATAGCCAACTAATCTGACAATATAAAGTTGTTGAGACACTAAAATAAAAATTGAGACACAATTTATGTAATAATCATTTATTTAATCAAACAGGTTTGAAATTTAAATTTTAGTTGGATTAATAAAACTAGATCATATAATATAAATAAATAAAAATCATTTAAATGGCTTTAGTTGGCGAAAATAACAATATTAAACAAACAAAGTTGAGAAAACTCTAAAAGAAATAAAGTTTGAGATTAGTTTATGTAATTAATCCATTAAATATTTTTTGCTCTACAGTTATTTTTAAAAATACTATAAGCTAACCTAAAAAATTTGGAAATGAGCTAATTCATGAAATAGAGAAGTAAAGGTAAATGCTGTTGCTTATCATGCTTAATTACAAAAGCAGAACTTAATGCTTTTAAACAAATATAAATATATGAGGGTCTGATCTCGAAATCCTAATGTAAGACAATTTACTATATTATAACTAAGAGAATTATAAAGCAGTTCTCGATCTATATAAACTCACAGCTTTTTTACCATTAAATTTGGATTATTATCACTTTTTGAAGTGAGATCCATAAAAGTATTGTAATATTTCGATCCAATGGTTGAGTGTTCACAGTTTCATAAGCTCGAAATTTTTCAACTAAACTCTTATAACTAAAGTTGCTTAATCAGAAAAGAAAAAAGTAGAAACATGTTTTGCCTTGAAGTCTTTGAATTTACGAACGGGAAATACTATAATGAATATGTTCATTTTAATTGTAAGAGTGAAGAATAAAATATTATAATGCTGTAATATGCAAAATGATAGATTCTAGCTTGTATTAGTGATCTATTTTTCTTTTAATAGAAGTAAATTATTTTGTCTTTGAAATACCATTTATCAAAGCTTTGCTTAGTTAAATTTGTTCATTTGAGATCAGTTTCATCAAAATTTCCAAAAAAGGTTTGTGAATTTAAAGACAATAAAGTTTCATTTGGTTCGATGCTGGCAACTGTCATTGAATAGATTTTTAAAATACACATAAATATTTATTTTGGTGCGGTTCAAAAACTATTTTCACTTTTTATATTTAGTGTTTCCTATTTTCTTTGTGTTTTTCAGAAAAAAAAAACTTTATATGCTCATTTGATTTCTATTTTTTAAAATTATTTTATATTCTCAAAACAAAGAAAACAAGAAAAACAAAAAAAACATACTTGGTTTTAATTTTTTTTTAAAAACAAAATAAAACACTAAATTTTAAACAACAAAAACCCATGATTTAAAATTAATCCCATCGCCAATGAACATCGATCTGAGCCAAATCTCAAAGGTCCATATTCTTCACTACAAAACCCGCCATTATCAATCCGCTTGAACTGGCCTCGAACTCTGGTGGTTGGACTTGAACTTAATGAACCGCCGTTTAGCTCCACAAAATTTTTCAAGTTAAAACGACGCCGCTTTTAACGCTTTTACTCAAACCACGCTTTACTTAAGACAAAGTCTTATATGCGCTAAAAGACTCAGAACTAAAAATCTCATCATAATTCAATAATGTTGCCCATGGATTCGAACATGGGAAAAGGAAATTACTATGGAATCACTTTACTATTATACTACTATCACATTATTCTGTATATTATAATAAAATTATATATTATTACTAATTAAGTATATATTTATATAAATAAATTTCTTCCATTTTTAATATGTTTCGTATATAAACATTATTCATATTCTTTTAAAATAAAATTTTAAATACTTTATTTATATAAAAAGTAATAATAAATAATATCTTAAAATATTATTAACATATTTTAAAAATTTAAATAAAAATATAAATAATATATTTATTATGACACGGCTCAACTGCTGGCTCGACCACCGATCCGACCAAAGAAACCGCGAGGTACAAAACTTTTTCGCTCAATACATCGATCCCGGCTTTTAAAATATCACAAAAATGGGCTTTCAAAAAATACACGAGATTTCCGAAGTTTTTTAAAACCGTTACGTTGCAAGAGGTCAGCATTGAAACGATAAGTCGATGACAAAGATTGCAACGGCTCCCGGCGGGCATGTGCAGATTAAACCCCAACACTGATTTCATAGGCTTATGAAAGAAAAATCGAGACAAGGATGAAAAGAAAATTCTTGATTCCTCCCAGAACCCTCCCGCTCGCGACCTCTTCCTGTCCGCATTTACCACTCTCGCCATTCCACTTCAAATTCACCTAGGTTTTGTTTTTGTTTCCTTTTTTCCTACATTTCTCAAATAACCAAACAGAGAGTATGGTGATGTGTTATACTGTATGTTCAGGTTCTTGATGATTCACATCCTGATCCTGGGCTGTTACCATTATGCGGCAATGAGCAGGATTTGGAGTGGGGATAACGATCGAACCACTCTTTTTTAGTCTCGAGCTACTTTTATTTGTTTGTCTTGAAGGAAAATGCCTCGTTACAGGAGAGAAAATAATCGAAATTTTTAGGTTCTTTTCAGTAGCAGTATCTTACTTATGCCATTTATTTTCATGTTTGGTTTCTTGTGAAAAATTACGAAAGAAATGACAACAACAAATAAGATATCTGATTAAAATTATATGGAAACTTAGCTTTTCAAAATTTCAACATTTAACAAATAAATTTTATTAAATTTAAACTATTTTGTATTTTGCTTCACCTTTCTGTTCTTCTTTATTTATTTTCTACAATTTATTAAATTTTCAAGAAACTAAACATGGAGTTTATGTCTGGGATATAAAACGAAAAGAGTGTTTTGATTTTGTCTTTAATACTTAATATATAACCAAAAGGCCAAGTGATTTTTTTGGAAAAATTACTCTGAAGTGATTTCAAAATGATTATTTAGATTTAAATTTTTTTCCAAATAGTAATACCTAATTCGTTGGATTGGAAAATACTTCTAGCTCTTCTTAAAGTCCCTCCCCAAAAGACACCTAATATCTATAAAAATTGCTTCTACATTAGGAAAACAATTTAACCTCATGTCAAAATCACTTCTACACAGATTCTCCATGAAAAGGCTGTGAATTTCTATTCTTTTCTACGAAATGTAAAGGAAAATGTTGCTCATGAATGTATCCATTCATAATTCACTCTGAGATCACTCCATTCTGAAAGATTCATCAGATTTCTACATCTTGTTCCTCTGAAATTAGTCCAGTTGCTCCAGAGGCAATGCTTAATCCGAGTGTGCCAATGACAATAGCCTGCATAGTAGTCTTCCTGAAATGCTGAAGCTGAGTATAATGCTGGAATGTTTATCGTTAGCTCCAGTTCAAAGTGGTAAGACACTCAGAGCACAAAGCAGTCAGGTGTTTCTGGCTCTTGGTACATGTCCACTCAAATGGAATGCAAATGGCAAAGCAAGTGTATAAGGTGTGATGAAGGTGGGGAGGTTCTGGTTTGTAGTGAGATCATGTTCATGGTTATTGTCCATGAGAAGTGTAGAACTGTTCTTCTGCTGCATTTGATATGTAGTTTCTTTTACCCTATTGCTGGTATAGGCACACATTTTTGAAGTCTAATGAAGCAAGGAAAAGAGCCATGTCCTCCAAAAGAGATTTATCAACTTTCTTAGACACAAAACATTATAAAACTGTTAACAGAAGCAAAAACCTAGGATTAGCAAAGGAAAACTTCCATCTACAAATGCAAGAAGCTGCAAATGAGAATTTCCACATAGGTTGGATTGTGATGAGTTTACAATCAGTATAAAAAGCAAGTAGAGAAAGATCAACAACATGAGTCAGCAGGACTTTGAGCAGCATCAGGTGGTACTGAAAGATCAATGTACATGAGGTGTTCTCAGTCATGGTGATGGTGATAGCAATTTATATGGTAGAAAAAGAAGGGAGCCAAAATCAGTTGATGAGTCATTTCAGCTAGCTAATATCATTTCAGGGTTTTGTAACAAACCACTGCAGATGGGGTAAGCAAATTGGTGGCTGTAAAAAGTAAGAAGATACAAAAGGGCATTCTAGAGAAGTTATGACCTCCAAATGAGGGAGTTGTCAAGATCAACAGGAAGCTAAATCTTGAATAGTCACATTTTGAACAAGAAACAACTATATACATTTTAGTGTCTTAACCAAAGGAAAGCATGTTGATGCAAAGACAACTGAAGAGAACCTTTGGTAAAGAAAGGATCAAGAACAGATAAGTCTCGCCACGAATCCTGGCTGCCACTTTATCCAGCAGATCCTGCATCAACAAATAATGAAAAGCTAATATTGGGTCTGGAATGATAGGATTCGCGGCAGAGATGCTAGAACTCACACATAAGAGGCATGTTGCACAAAGCATGAAAACAAGATGGAGTCCTGGGATTATGGGTCTCACAAAGAAATCACCCTCTCGAATCCAGATGGCTAATGAGAGAACCAGTTGGAGATGTGGAGCAAGGAATATCTCCAAGAAATCAATACAACCTCGAGGGCCTTCTGGCAGCCTGTAGAAAGCCTAGCTTCATCATCATCCATGCTGCAACGACCACCCTCCTAAAAACTCAAGTTTGTAGGATTTGGATTAATATGAATATCATGCCTTTAACACCCTCCCTCATGTGTGGCCCCATACCCGCATATGGAGAGTCAAACAAACCAAATAGAGTCCTGTCGACTTTTAAATCACTGGAAACGAGGAACAAATTGCGCAGGGCGGGCTCAAACCCACGACCTACGCACAGCAAAACCAAGCCTCGATACTACGTTAAACGACCACCTCCTAAAAGCCTGCTTTGAGGATCTCGTGGCTCTACGAATATCACGCCAAGACCCTTTCTCACATTTAACCCCATATCACAACATAATGCGAGTAAATTGCCAAATAAACCAAATAGGGTCTTCCATGAATTTTAAATCAACAAATGGGGAATAAATTGTAAAAAGGTGACTAACCAAGACTTTAGCCAAAACCAGCTTCGATAATTATTATTAAACTAATAACTTTCTTAAAAACAAGTTTGTGTGGATTTGAGTTTAATATGAATAATATGCCTTTAATACACACAAACAATATTGGTTTGTTTGGTAAGTCAGTAGGTAGTAAATTTCATCGAATGAAAGTTCTTGTTCAAATTTGCAGAACAAACCGGATATTTCCATGAAAGGCAAGAAACATATAGTGGAGAAACTGATGAGAAGCAAGAAATGTTAAAGGTATGATGGATTCTACAGGCCTTCTTATTCTTTTCATGGGGAAGACTTTAAAATCCATCTCTTCGTCTATGTTAAGTTAGTTTATTATTATTCCTATAGTGGCTGGTTATATTAGAAGAACAAAGCAGTTAATTCGAGGTTCTAGGTTATTTTGAAACACAATGTCGGCAAAGGCAACCATACCCAATCTTCTTTGTGGCTAGATGCTCAACCTTCAAGGATCTCGGTTTCCCTTTAAAATCTGATAGTGGTGCAGCTACAGATCTGGGTCTTTGTTCTTGCCTTTGTTCACCCACATTATTCATTAAGTACCTCACTGCTAATGAAATGAATTGAAGGTAGGTTAATAATGAGGAGCACTCAGATAAAGATTTTAACAACTCTTTTCTTTGAATTTTTTAATGGGTGAGAGGATATACATAGATATAAGTTCTACATTTTTGTTCAATTTTGTACATTGACTGGTTCTTGCCACAAGAGAGTTGTTTTTTTTTTTTTGCAATCAGTCTTGCTGGTTGCGTTTTTAGCCACCCTTTTCCTTTGTACCCTATGTAATTTTTAATGGGCTGTCTTTGGAATTTTAAATATATCTGCATTATTTATTTTAAGTAAAAACATTGTGTGGTTTTAGTACTGCACCAGGAAGGAGTGCAGAGATTCACAGCTGCTACTGAGACAAAACCTTCCTTGAGGAAAATTTTGAATTTGACGTCATATTCGATGAACTCGAACCCCAGTGGACTCTTAAGGATAAATGGAGGTGCCTGGGGCCAAAGAACTCTGAAGAGTTGATTAAGAAGTTTGATTCTTGCACAACAGGACTTTGAGAAGGAGATAACCTTGCCTGTAACTACAAATTCCTTGGTATTTTCTTTTTGTTTCGCTTTTCTTGCTTGTTGTGTTAACAGCTTTCCCTGAGTTAGGGCTACTATGAGTTTCATTGTGAGCAATGATTTCTGATTATGTCACTTAACTTACAGAAGCATTCTGTTGAAGCATCCATTAACAATATACTTATAGTTGCCCTGAACAAGTAAAAATATTGTGTTTTTTTATAATGTTTGTGCATGCCATGAGGTATGATATGAATATTACCACAACATTACTACAGAATGATAGAATTTTCTAATTGATGCTAGTTTTTGCATGTAAGAAGTTTTAAATAAGATACTTCACCCTAGTTAGTTGAACAGTCAGGTCACTCATTGACATTCATAATTGATTTTGAAGGACTTATGACTAAAGTATTTGATCCCATGCAGGTTTTGAGAGAAAGAAAGCAAAGCTAGAGCTATTTAGTTTGGGATCGGTCAAATATAATTATCCAACTTCACTTTATGAGGGGGGACTTTTGTTAGAATGGTTTATACAAATTATAAACAAATTGCAAGTTGTTCAATCACCTCAATGGAAAAGATTGATATAATTATGTGGGAATGTTTGGAATCATAGAAATCTAAGTTGTTCTATGAGGATGCAATTGAACTCATTCGTCATTGAGAAAGCCATTTACTTAAAACTCAAGAGTAGTTTGTTTATCTTTGATCTTCAAATGAGGACGATGCCTCGAATGGTAAAAATGGATTTGTTGAATTTCCCTATTAATAATAGTGCTCAAATTAAATTTCACTTACAAGCAGCTCAAAAATTAGCGCTTAGATGGTTATTAGAGATTCTTGGTATTGATAAAATGACTGCTTGCTTGTAGACATATTGGTAATTCGTCTATTATTGTTGTTGGATGTATGAATTTAAAAGATAGTATACTAATTGCCAAGGAAAAGCTTTGAATTTAGAGATTGAAGGAGAAGAATCAAAATTGGTAGATTGCGAAAGGTTAAGAAAACTATTATTCCTGGCTTCTGTATTTTGTTGTTATTAATGGAAGACATTTGGAATTTGCCTTATGGTTTAAATATTTATGTTTGTCATCTTGTCAAACTAATATAATTGTTAATTGTCTAGCTAAAAGAAGGCTTAGCAGTATAGATTCAGTGTTTGATAATCAAATTTCCCTAAAGACATTATAAATATTAGTTTTCATGATTTTTTTGTGTTTTCTTCAATTGTGCTTCAAATTCTTCATTTGATAATTTTCTTCATAAAAATAAAATAAAATAAAATAAAAAAATTTATTAGAAAAGGAAGCATAAAGCTATTTTCCATTTGGCATAAGGTACAGAGAGAGAAGTGTACTTAAGTCTTAATATCGCTGCTGATTGTTTTTTGCACTCACCAAAACCCACTCGAAAAATTAATCAAAGTTATACGAACTCAACGCGTACAAACTCAAAAAATTAAAAATTAATAAATAATTATACTAAACTGACCTCAAGTTCACTAGCTCAATTGTTTCGTGCTGCACTGAACAAGATTACGATATTCAAACTGACTTCGATAAACCACTTCGAACTCCGTCGAACTCAATTAATTCCGAATGTATTCTACAAGTCGAGGTCATGTAACTTAACTCGTTTACACCCCTGGTGTGAATCACAATTCATCCGAAGGCTGTGAATTGAGATTGTTTTGATAAATGCTAATCGTCCAAGTGAGTCCAATTTTATTCTCATTCTGAACTCTTCAACACTTCAGTTACTCAGTCATGGGAATGATTTTATAGAGAGGACAGAAGAAAAAAAAAGAAAGAAAACCTAACCATTGAAGGTCAACAAACGTGAAATATACACAGATACATGTAAAACAAAAGATCAAACTAGCTTATAAAGTTAAGTAGAAGCTAGTTCATCACTCTAAAGCCAGAAAGAGAGTGGACTACTTATTTTGCCGTGAGAAGAAGGAAGGAAGAAGGAAGGAAGGCTAATAATGCGTTCTGTTCTTTAGATGATGGTTCCACTAGGAATCAAGGCATCCTTGATTACTGTGACTATTCTTGCTTAATGAAATATCATACTGTTTTCCTTTTGCTGTTTTTGCACATTATCACCATTGATGATCTGAAATATAAATCTCTTTGCTCAGTTCATAGTAGAAAAATGAAATTGATGAAAATAATTCAAGCTAAGTTCATTATTGAATCACAACCTTCAATATTGTCCCCAATGCGAGCATTCTGTCAACACTGCTCTTTGATGTGAGAGTTCTTACCAATACCACTGCAGCACGCTCTTTCGCTATTAGAAACCGCCCGTCAGCATCGGTCTGCATCAAGAATAATATGAAAGTCACTACCATAATTGCAAAATAGCTGAGAATAATAATCAATTTTGAAACACCAAATCTTTCCATAAAACATTCAAAAAGTCCAAAAGTGAGTTTGTCACTTTCTCTGGTCCGTTGGTCGTACCTCGCGCACACCGCTCCCATCAACAGTGTATCTTCTATAATTGCACCCTCTGATATGCAAGATCGGAGCCCCACCACGGAATGATGGATTTTACAGTTCTGCAAGCACAGAAAAGGGTAAACAAGGTTTCCTATGCATACTGCCGTGCAGCAACAGATACCTCAACATACCAACAATTGCATGCTTCTCATAAGCATATATAACATCACCATCTATGAAACACGGTTAAGAGAACCTGTCTTTGTCCTTGTGTAACTTACCTTGATCACACAGCCCTCGCCAATAACGCTATCCGTCACATCAGCATCAAGCATCTTAGAAGGGGGCAAATATCGAGGCTATAGTGTGAAGATTGAAAGAGGAACGGCCATGTAGGTTGCAATTTAAGTTCAAAACCATATTAACATCATAAACTGTGGCTAAAACAGGATGTGAAAGAAACTGTTGAACAGAGAACAAAATTCACTGTATAATAGTCTGATGGGCTACTGTAAAACTACCTGAAATCTGGCACTGGCTTTAGATCCTCAATAGCATTATAAAAGGCCTCAATGGTACCAATGTCTTCCCAGTAGCCATCATATAAGTAAGTTATACCTGCAGTGATATGGCAATTAGACACTATGAACAGGTCTCCTCTAAAAGGGTGAATGCAGATAAAAACAACAACATTTTTGATCATTAAAATTTGCAGTGGTTTGCAAACTAATGCCCTGTCAAATGAAGTTCTTTCCACGGATTAACCAGTTATGTCAGTAAAAGCCAGCCAGGAAGTAATTTAAACAATATTCGCTGAATTCTCATATCCTACGTTATGAAATTAGGTGATATCACTCAGGTAATAGTCATTAAGAACAAGATTTTCTAGTCGAGAAGGACTAGAACAGACTGCCTCTGTTATGACATATTAACATTGTTGCTGGGATGCATACCGATGTGATATGAGTGAAATAATAGGTGATCAAATACCTCTCCCACATATTTTAATAAATGTGTACAACATGGTTGACTGGACTCAGCCAGAGTTATATAAAATAGAAGAACAATAATAGAGTATTTCCGTGAGGAAATTATTAGAAGCAGAGGAAATATATACTCTTCAATCCATAAAGTGTCTCTGGAGAATTTACCTCAAATCATTGGCTCCAGGAAACTTGTCCTGGCTAGATCTTAACATCACATCTTTGTTGACGACATATATAAATTATACTACAATGAAAGGCATTTCTTAGCTCTCTATCTATCAAGACCCAGAGATGGTGTAGTATCAACTCAGTGCTGAACTTGACTGTATGATAACAAAGGGCCTTCCAAGCCTTCTTGAACCAATTATAGAAGAGAGAGAACACTAAAGATACATTGAAAGAATGTTTATTCTCAAATATTTCCACCTCGCAGATTTCACCTGCTCTCTTGAAGCCAGCAAATTCACTTATGTCCTTCCTTTACTCAACTTTCATACCAAATGCAGTGGCTTCGTTTTTCATCCATTGGCAGTGCAGCCACTGTATATCAGCATCAGGAAGCTTCAGTGTGTTTGGAATAAATCTCTCATAACTATACGGTACAAATGGTCCTCAGCAAAGAACGAGGAATTCAAGGACATTGTGTTCTCAACAGCCATAGATACTGTCTAACAGTACATCAGCTGTTCTGTAAACTGTAAACCAAATTTCACATCAAGCAACTAGCAAACAAGGGAAAACTTTAGCTGAACAATTATCTAGATAATGTGTCTGTTTCATTGAAGTATAGAAGCAGATATATATCATTCAACATCGGTACAAAGTGAGAAACCAACATCATAGGACATTTTTTATCATTGTGTAATGACAAATTTTATTATTTTTTAAAAGGTTCAATTTTCAGCTATCCTCTCTGATATAACAGGATACGAGTACCTGTAATTTCAAATAGATTAGCAATTAAAAGAAATGAGAACGATTATTGGAATTGAATGTGAACAGAAGTTAGTGGATTGTAGGAGTTAAAATAAGGGTTGTGTACAATTAGAACCCATCGAAGCAGAGTTCTATTATTTGAAACCAATTGGGGTTCTCAGGACTCTGTTACAGAAAGAACTCAATAATCTTTCATTTTGTACTCCACCAAATTACTGGGTATAAGCTCCTGGAAAGATGGCGACTGAGTGAGTAGAATATGAATTAAATTGAAGGGAGAACATACATCTGGATGTTACTGTTCGCTACAATCTGCTGACCGGAACATCACGAGCTTTATAGTCTGCTCCTAGAGGAAACTGCAGGTTTGCCCTTCTTGGTGAGAGTAGAGCCATGCCTGCTCCACCCCTCCTATGAATAATCCCAAGAACACTTTGCAGATGAAGATCAAACACAAACTATCACCATTACACACCCAAACCCACGATCTTTTCAAATAGTACACCAAGAAAAAGTTCAGAAGGTGAGAGAGTTGGTGAGGATTTAATCTATTAGTGTTTGGGTCCAGATGATACCCCATTTCATTTTCTGACCGAAACCGCCTTAGATAATATCGTTAAGCCTTGGGTGGTGGAAACCGGACGACGCTGAGGTGATTCTCACTGGAAAATTCAGTGATGAAAGGAAAGACTGCGAGGTGAGGAAGGTAGATCCCTGTCTGGAGATCGGAGCTTCGACCCACCCCGGATACCCCGATCGCGGAAAAGCTGGCCATTGGAGAAACCCAAGCACTCACTATCCACATAGAATGGGAATCGATCTGGATTTTGGTGGAGCAAAAAGGAAGACGAACAAACAAAAAGAAGAATAATGAAATGGGGTTGAGTGGATCGAAGAGAGAGAGAAAGGTATAGAGTTGAGTAGAGTAGAGATTATCAGATTATTCAGGAAGAAAGGGAAGGAGAAGAAGAAATGAAAAGAACACAGAGGAGTTTGAGATAGCGGAAACAGGAAACAGGAAGAGGAGGAGGAGGATACCCAGATAGAGAGAGAGGTAGGCAGATAGATACCTTCTTCACCTCGTCGGAAACCATCGACCACTTGATTCACTCAGTAATACAAATATACATTTATGAAATCCACGTTACCCAATCTCCTCTCCACCCTCCCCCTCCCTTTTCTCTCACCTATTACTTTTTTTTTTCTGTTCTATTTTTCATGGTTACAGCATATTTCGGGCCTTTCTTTTCTAGTGTCTGGGCAATTGAGTCATTTGCACTTTTAGTCTGTTTGATTTAGAGTAGAATTAGTAAATAACAGTTCATTTGATATCTTGAGACTTTAAAATTTGTTTAATTATCATTTGAGGTAAATTCTTAAGCAACACAATAATTAGGAAATAATATGCATTGATGGTAATCCTTATAGGAAATAATTAGGTCATCCTTGGATCAGTTGAGTCTTTCTAGCTAATCCTTATATGCATTGATGGTGTCAAAAATAAAATTACCATAATTTTATAAGGATAGTGATTTTTGTCATTTATTACAAAGAAAAGAGAAAATGGATAATGAGTATTTATATCATTTAATTTTTATACTTTTCGTGCCACCCTGTAAATTATTGGAATAAGGCGCGACACTCACAAGGTCATCAAAAGATTTTCCGATATTTCTTTTTTCTAACTCATAACATCACGACGAAGAAAATATATACTGCTGGCACAAAAACAATCAATAATAATCAATACGTTATGCACTCAGCCTATACGCATTCGTTAGTGAATAAGAATATTAAATTAACGATGCTCGACTGCTTCATTACGCCATTAATATAAATGCCATTGGCTTCCATGTTTAAATGATTACTTTATATTATATTATAGTGCTAGTTTGAATCTATGAAATCATTTTTTTGTTAAAAAAACTCACACCTAGTAATTCACAACAAAATATTTATAATAAATCTTTTATTAATAAGTGTTTTTTTTAATAATACTATGTTGTTTTTAATTTTTCATAAAATTGAAATTATTAAAAATAAGCCATCAATCATTAAGACAATTAGTTTTTTGTTTGGACCATGATGTACTAAACAAGCCATACACAAAGGTACCTTTAAATCATATCATACTCAGATTAATTATCATACGAAGCGAAAGGGACCAATCATAAAGGCAATAAAATTTTACCATAACAACTGCTTTCATGACTAAATTCAAGACCATACAGCAGCCGCGAGAACCTAATTATTCTTTCAATACATGTATGATGATAATTCCACACTATTTAAACACGTGTTTCTATAATTGAATATTTATAATAAATATTAACTTCTCTAATAATAATTAGGATTGGGGTTACAATAAATTTAGAGTTAAGCAGAGAGGTAAAGTAGTGGATCTTTCAAAATTCAGAAACACACAAAACTTTAAATTTTATAACTGATATAAATCTTAATATAGAAAAATATAACCTAAAAGATGTCATAAGTCTTCAAAAGAATATGAGTGTTTTTTTTTTTGAAAAAAAAAGTAAATTCTTATGTGATAATGATCGAAAAACATCGAAAGAAAATATTAAAATCTAATCAATGATATTAATGTAAATTCTTCCTAAATTTTTATATTTAAATTTAGAAATATTAATTCTAAATAAAATAATTATTTAAAATAATGAATTGTTATTTACTTATTTTTAGATTTATTTAAAATAATAATATAAATATAAAAGAGGTTGAAAAGAATTATCACTAAGATTTTTTACATTTAATATCATGCATTATTTCCTTATTTTTATTAGTCATACATATATGATCACACTCCACATATTTACTAGCCTATTTGATTCAGTCGGTCATTTAGTCCTAATTAACCATTTATAGCGCATGTTTTTTTTTTAAATATAGCACATTGTCACGGACTCATTCTTCAAGCCCCACCATCATAAGGGAAGGATCCCTATGGTACAAGGAGCCCTTCAAGATCACATATAAGATGAACGTCGCACTTGCGGACTTCGTAATCATACTACTTGAATGCCTAAAAGCATCTTCGTAGTTCAATATTACGCGCGAAGATTATAAATCCACGCCACGGGGCTTAGACGCCGAAAGACCACAATGTTTTGAGAACGACATACTTCAGAAGACCGGCAAATTCAATCTCGAAGAAGTGAAACTGACTCGATTACAAATTATAATCACGCCAGTTCGAAGAATTTCAGAACCCAGATGACTTAAACTGATCGCGACCGTCGAATCGTCACAAATCAAATTTCAAAGACGCAAAACTTCGCACTACCGGTACGCCCAGCCGCATCGCCGGCGATCGCTATCGCCAACAGAATCGATTACTACTAAACAGATAGGAATGATGCACTACGTACCATAAAGTAGATTGAATAGATAAATGGTTAAAATAGACAAACAATACGCTTGACATCGAATTCTTATGAAGTGATATAAATCGCCATTTAGATATTGATTTTATGGCTAGAGGACGAACATCAATCAGTACTTCATCCTCTTCATTTAGCCAAAAACCCACGTGAGAGAGGAGGCATTTTTGGTCTAGTAGCTAAAGTGATTGAGAGAGTTGTCAGAGCTTCTCGTATTCGCACAGATCCCACCGCTGATGGTTTCGACGCTAGCGAGAATGCCTACGAAACAGCCACGCGCGATCGTGGATCGTGAGTTTCTTCCAAACTCTAAGGCAGATTTTCTCCCTACTCTGCTGGTTCCATTTTTGCTGCTCCACACGTGTTTCATTTGCACTGGTAAGACTGACCCGGCCCCAAAACATGAATCAATTGGCAGAAATTATTGGGATTTCTCAGAAGGTCGCCGTGACTCCGCCCGCAAGAATTATAGAGGCGCCGCCGCTTTTTAAATTCAAAATATATCGTTTTAATCGGGCGGGATTGATTCGATCGTACTTAAATCACGCGATTGCTATCGCCGCGCGAACTCGCCGATTGATTTGCCGAAATAAGAATCGGCGTTTTACCATTCCGTCAGTTACGTTTCAAGAATATAATTCTCGTGAAAATTGCGTGTTCGTTGGCAATTCGACCGAACGCCGCTGTCAACACAACTCCCGCGAAGCGGTTCTCAGCGTCGAACCACTTCATAACATGTTGTATGGTACATTTTTTTGGCGTAATATAACGTGCATATTGCATCTGCTTGCATCGTGTATCGAATCGACATACACGATTCCATATATTTAACATCTCGGGATTATGCGAGTTACCAAGCATTTAATGAAATGTATAAAGCCTGTCGAGGGTAGTTCAAATAATAAATGGATCGGAGGGTAGTCCAACCACATAATATACTAACTGCCGGACATCAGCTGATATTTATTCATCTATAAGAATTCACAACAAACTAAAAATATCAACCGTCTGAGCGCCAATTGATATTCATCGAGGAACCACACCAATAATATATCAATCGCCTGAGCGCCCAATCGATATATACAAACGCGCAGGTCCAATTAATAAATCAATAATTCTCAGCACTATACAGCGAAAGTGTGAGAGTAGCCTGAGGACTCCTGATCCGAGTCGGCCACGTAGATATCTGGCAGTAGATCACGCATTCGCTTTGAATGTATGTTTAATTTTGGAATATTGCATCGCACCAGCGCGGTACTTCCATTAGTATGGCTTCGACAGCTGGGGAATCACCTCACGGGTTCCCCGTACGTGAGCGCGCGATAATACCGCCCTGTAGATGACAAGAAAAGTCGATGTGGTTTTTTGGTTGCATATGGCTGTAAACTCTTTAAGTTTAATATAGCGATTGTTGGAAGAGCAAAAATATTAACTCTGTAACCATCGGGTATAGTTGGCTCATAGTCAGCATAAATCGAAAGCAATGTTTATGGCCTAATGTGGTCATATCGAGCATATCAGACATATCGACCTGCTTGGGGACGCATATGTGTATCGTTGGCAGCCTCCCGCATGCGCGATCATTATTTTCTAAAATGCAATACAAGAACTGACCACTAGATTCCGTATTACTTTAAGAATAATCCACTCGTTGGGCGTCAGCTTGCATCAGAGCTAGGTAGCGCTATCACCTAGGAGCTCGGCTTGGGTATCATCATCACCACTGTGGTTTGGACAGAGTAGGTGTGCTTCAAAGATGAGGCTTGGGCTTAGCCATGGAAATAAAACATCACCACGCTAGGTGTGTCACCAATGTCGAAGCTTAGGTATGAATACTTAGTAAATCACGACAAATCAGACACTACGCACGGCACATGCCATGGCAAAGATTGCGAAGATTGTGGTGATTGATGAAATGTTGCGTGAACATCTGATGACGTAAGACTCATGTCGCGTTGTGGCAGTTGACATGTTTGTGTGCGAGTCAGAAATGATAAATAGAGATAGCACATGAATGTAAAAATGAAGAATAAATTTTATAAATTTTATTTGGCTCATTAGGCAGATGAAAGCAATTTTCTGTTGAAGAAAATCGTGAGAAAAATAAATTTTTAATAAATTTATTGGATGAGGATTGAAGAAAATGGAAGAAAGAAAATTTTCTTGTAAATTGACTATATAAATTTTTTTTTAGTGTGGAAAAATCGAAAGAAAAATAAAATTTTAAAGAATTGTTTGCTATGAGGAGAAATAATTTCCTGGAAGATTTGCCAAATTGAAAATTAAAGAATGGAGAAAAATAAATTTTTACAAATTTATTTGAGTATTATGGAAAATGAGGAAAAAAATGATTTTTGTAGATTTAGTGAATTTTCACTTAAAATAAAGAAAAATGAAGATATAAATTTTTTGCGAAAATAGAAATTGGGGCACGCCAAGTGTCGCGACACAATTTTCAGACGCGGATCGGTACCGCTAGGTCAGCGGTACGCGATACAAATTTTTGTATTGCACCGGGCGATAAGGTGGCCGGGCAGCGCTGGCGCGCAGCGAAGGCCGCAGTGGGGTAATCGGGCGCTGGCGACGGCGCCGGGCGCGGCGCGCGAGGGCGCGACGCGGCGCGCAGTGGCGCCATGCTGGGTAGCGGGCGCGTACGGGCGGTCAAAGGCAGCGCGAAGCCGGACGAAGGGTAGGCGCGCACGGCAGCGAAGCGAAGGCAAAGCGGCGTTAGGGCGCGCGGGCGGGTCGGGCGCGTTAGGCGGCGCTGCCGCGCCGCCGGGCGTGGCTCGGGCGCCGGTAACAGCATGCTAGTCGGTCACCGGCCGTGCTTGGGTTTTGGTGAATCACTTCGCTCGATCGCTGATTCGATTTTGACAAGACATCGCTCTCGAAGCCGACTAGAAAAAAATTTCGAAAATTTTTTTTTTATTAAATTAAAATAAAATCAACAAAATCAACAAATTTTTGATAAATAAAATAAATTCTTTCAAAAATGTAGTTTGAAAATAAAATTTGTTGAAAACAAAATTTTAAACGTGGAAATGATTATGCATACACCGAGTTATGTGTATGATTAGTGTCTCTGGGTCGGTTAGCGTTTCGTAGATATCGTATTGGACTTAACTACCATTTGAAATGGTGATCGCGCAGAGTTGGCGCATTTAAATTATATGCATGGTGTACGCGATAGAAAAAAGGGTGAATACTAAGGTTGTGATTAATACCTTGTGGATTCGATAATGAAACAACAAGAGCCTAAAATTTTTATTTGAACAAAACTAATCAAGTGGTTTGAATTTATAACAATTTAGGAAATGGGATCGGCCAAGATGGTTGTCAAGTCTATTGGTACGTGCATCAATAGTTGGACACTTAAATGTGAAAGTTAGATACCTTTGCGCTATGTTAATCGTGTAATGGCTGTAGAGGTCGAGACGAGAACCCACTGTGGTAAATCGTCGCACAATCGCTGTTTTGATCACTTATTTTGCCGAGGATGGTGGTAGTCATGCTTGAACGCTATAACACGAAAGTAGATAGCATGTAGACAGAAGGATCCTAGTAACCCTGCAGGTTTGCACGGATCATCCTTCCGACATTCACAGGGGAAGAGATCCGTTTTATGGTAGTAATCATCGTTCGCAATGAAAGGTTGGGAGGCGCGGAGATTGGCCTCCCGGACGCTAGACTCCGACACAGATCAGCAGCGCCTCACGGTAATGAGGCCCATATATACTGCGAAATGGCAAGACCTCAGACTTTAGAGGAGTCAAGCAGGACGCGAATTCTCCCCTGGTGATTAGCAGAGAATAAGAACACAAGCAGCTGGCGTCAGCCAGATTCTTGACCTTACCAGCGGATCTCCTGAGGATCTCAACATGTCGAGTTCGATGTCATCCTCGGGATGGATTTACCACGCGCTAAGGTTATATCGATTGGTGAGCCGACGTAGAGAGCGTCGGCCACACCAGACCAGACTGTTGTATCAGCAGGGTAAGCACGGTATT